>CAIGRF010194795.1:6556-36404 GCA_903798235.1 Fraxinus ornus | reverse complement strand
ATATATATTGGATTCCATCTAGCTTGGTCCTTCTAATGTAATTTCTCCTATAATTTTATGCTTGCCACTATGTACATTAAACTTGGTAGGCTGAAAATGTGCTTGGAAATCACAAGAATCTGCAAATACTTACAAGATTGCACGTGTGTCAAAACATTTTCTGGTAGAATGTTTTATCAATGTTTCCTTACCAACTGGCCATTTGGCTATTTAGGGTTCCCATTATGATACAATTTGGACAAATTCCATACAAATCCAGGTTGTACATGTATGTCTTTTAGGGGCACAAGATCGTGTGGGTGTATATGCAACTCAATTCAGACAACATTTGATCTGACATTAGTCTTTTCTCAACTTTTTTTGGCATAATTTTTTTAAAAAGTTATTAATGAGAATTCAAATTAAATCTCGAAAGAATAATATTCTTGGTCTTTAATTCTCGAGTTTGAATGAAATGCGAGAGTATTGAGTTGGATTTTCGTCATTGTCTTTCGAATCTTAACATAGATTTTTAGATTCGATAAACTATTGTTACTTCTAATTTTGTGCAAGTATTGAGTTGTTATTTTAATCCATTGTCCCTTTGAAGAACCATTCGATGTTTGGCTTGGTACATCCATCTAATATCTAGTAGTTTCACTTTGTCTATTTATCGGATTTATAATATGAATGTATTCATTCTACGAGATTAGTCCCCAACCCATTTTTAACAAGGAATTGTGTAATTTCACCCCTAACGACCCTATTTTATTGCAGGAAACTTAATGTATTAGAATAGAAATTGCATGTTAGTAACATAACAATTGAAAATACACAAATTGAAGGCAATAATCCCGCGTCATCATAGAAAAACGACGCAAGCGCACCTCAAATATTTTTTGGGCTTCACACATTCTACTTTTCTTTTTCATACTTAAGCAAAAATCAAGAATATAATGATATATAAAAACAAGGTGCAAGATTATCGACTCAAAAGCAAAATTGCACAAAGATAACCACACAACACAACATGACATAAAGCAATAGATATGTTAAGATTTGCTTAATAATTATAATTAGGATCGAGATTAATCTTATCTTGACAAGTGCATAACTTTCTTTCAGCTTTAATTATAATTCAATATTTCTACTTTAATAAAGGTGACATGAATTACACTTTTTATAACCACGTTTTTCTTTTCTTTTTTAGCTCAATTGACCAAACTAGTACGGTTAAGGGTAAAAATAATAGGATTACAGCCTAAGATTCTAATTATATAATTAGTTATATTTTTAAAATGAAAGAGAGAGAAAGTTTGAGAAGAATGAAACGAGGATTTCTTACTAAACCTATGTTTGTGTTTCTTAAAATATAGATTATAAGTTATTTTTCTATTCTGTCAAAGGTAAACATTAATTTCAATCACAGATTCATAACTACTGTCTATTTCAATCAAATTAAGGGTATACAATATCACCCGAAAATAGGATTTAGGAAAAAAACTGGAAAAACTCTTGAATCTTGAATTATTTCAAATTGTTATCGAGTCGTCCTTTACTATCTTCTTCTTTCTTCTTCTTCAAACCTTTACAAGAAATAATGATTTGATCTCCAATTTATTTTCTTAATAATGTATAATATGCGTATAAGAGCCTCCTAACAATTCCTCTTTTGTTTTCTCCTTTTTTCGTAGATGAATATAAGTATTTATAGTACAAGATTTATGTCAAAATCATGCCATAGAATTTTTCCATGAAGTGTTTGATTGAAAAAGAAAAAGAAAGAAAACAATCTGCCCGGGACCAAACTGCGTTCACGTAAGTGTAGAGACTGCGATCGCACATTGGACAAGATCTTGGAGCTGCTCCAGTAATAACAGTAATTGTGATCGCAACCCTTGGGGTTTGCGATCATAGTCCTCCTATTTTCCCCTCTATTTTAGTTTGGTCTCCCACACTTCATCTTTTGCTCAGCTTGCATCATTTACTCTTTGCAATCTTGGTCCTTCAGCTTTAGTTCATTGTAAATTGGTCTATAACATTCCTTAATCATTCGTATCTGATCCAATGCAAGTTTTGAGGGTTTTCAACTAAATTTCATAAACTTTTCAAATGTCGAATTTAGCTCCTCAAACTTGTGAATCACTTTTGATTGCTCCCACAAGCCTTCCAATTGATCAATTGCAATTTTGGTTGATCATCGATTATTTCAACTCGGATTTAGCTCCAATTTCAGATTTTTCATGCCAATTACATCTAAGTCAGGGATTTGCATACAATTAACATATTTACACATGAATTAGATAAATATACCTTAATTAATTACAAATAAACAAGTAAAGAGCACATGAGTAATTCAACTAAAACTAATTGATATAGAGGATAGAAATTCTGTTAAGTTTGAGATTTGTTAGCCTGTTTTTGCCAATTTGCTTTATTTTTTATTGGCCTTTTTAGACTATTTTGTTTTTTTTATTCTTGCGATTTTTTCGTTTGATTAATAGCAATCACAATATTTTTCTACTACTAGTGAGGGTCTATCAATAAATTATCGAAGGCACCGCCATCTATCCAAAAAAAAAAAAAAACGAGCAATGCCTTTTTTATAAAGTAATTGAGATCAATTGAACATATCTTCACACATGACCCGACAATATTTCTATCTCGAATTCAATTATATATTTATGCATTAAAAACATAAGAATTCCAATTGGATCATGCAAATGTTTGACTATTATTCATAACATCTATTTAACTTTACATTAACTGTTATCACATCCTCTCTTCCTTATTCCTTCTATATGTCGATAGAAATTATACATCAATTCAACTAATGGTCAATTAATTGTAAGCATTTTGAGCATAACAAACATTGGTAGAGATTAAAATCAGATTTTTAATAGATTATGATAAAAGTTAATAAAATGTGTGGTTGAAAAGTTGTGGGTCCAATGAAATGTTTGGTTAAAATTAATTACAGACTTTGACTTGAAATTTTAATTGAAATTTAATCCAAACCAAACATGGGCTCAATACCAAAAAAAAAAATTCTCTTAATGTCAAAAATATATAATTAATATTGAAATATCATAAAGTAGGGTTCAATATTATTCTAGTATCTAAACAACTAAGATTATAAGAACACCAAATAAAGGTATACAACATCACCTGAAAATTAAGATTTGGAAAGAAAGATGGAAAAACTCATAAATCTTGAAATCCTTCAATTATTCTCGAGTCCTCCTTAGTTGACTTATTCTTCTTCAATAATTCCAAGCAATTGATGTAGAAATAAGTAGAAAACTGCCTTGCAACAAAAGCTTCTTCAAAACTTTACAGGAAATAATGACAGTAATAGCGATCGCATCCATTCGCAACCATTGGGGCTTGCGATTGCATTCCCCTATTTTTCCTCTGTTTCAGTTTGGTCCCAGATTTTGCCTTTTGTCAGCGTGCATCCTTTCCTCTCTGTAATCTTGGTCCTTCAACTTTAATTCATTGTAAGTTGGTCCGCAATATTCCTCAAGCATTTGTATTTGATTCGATACAAGTTTTGAATATTTGCAATTACATCCCTAAACTAAGTTTAATTTAGCTTTCGAGACTTATGAATCACTTCTGATTGCTTCTATAAGTCTCCCATTTTTTTTTTTTATCAATTTCAACTCGGTTGATCATCAGTTGCTTTGAATCAGCTCCAATTTCAACTTTTTCATTCCAATTGCAACCAAAGATCTTTTGTTCCGATTGTAGCACACGTCTCATACATGACATAAGGAAGGGACATCAAGCTTTGACGGCATCCTTACTTTCTTAGGGCACAATTTGTTCATCATATTAATGGTAGACTTTTAAATGAAACAAAAAAACTAAATATAAGATCTTAGACAACTATTAATAAGGTTGACCTTTTTAAAATGGAAACATATGTTTTAATATAACATTAAAGTTCTAAGGTCAAATGAACAACTCAATTCAATTAAAATTCAAACAAGAACATAAATTTCAAGATTGAAGCTCAAACGAACCACTATTACAGGGATGTTAATGGTAAAATTCAACATTAAATAAAAATGAAATAAATAACATGCATATAATTAGTTCTTAGGATACTCATTTTAATAAAATCATTAAGAGGACGCTTAATACTTCATGCCCTATGTTTCTTGATCATTATTCGACTACCGTCTACGATGAACTCAAAATATTAGAATAATCTCTAAGGATACAATATGAGTTTAGGGTATTAGAATATTTTCTAAGGATACAACATGAGTTAAGGTATGTTTGATATGACTATTGTGTATAGGGCTTTTATCAACACAATTTTTAATAGTAGGGTTTTTTTTTTTTTTTTGAAAGATTAATTGTTAAAAAGTAGACGTTTCCAATCCCTCATTTCTGACTCACTTCTCTCATGTCATGTTATAGACATACACCTCTTTACAAAAAATTTTGGAATACTTATCGTTTAAAATATTCATTTCCACAATGTTATCATAAAACTTTTTTATTTCTTTAAAATTCATGCATACTTATGTATGCATTGACATGCATGAATAGATCATGNCTTAGGATACTCATTTTAATAAAATCATTAAGAGGACGCTTAATACTTCATGCCCTACGTTTTTTGATCATTATTCGACTACCGTCTACGATGAACTCAAATTATTAGAATAATCTCTAAGGATACAATATGAGTTTAGGGTATTAGAATATTTTCTAAGGATACAACATGAGTTAAGGTATGTTTGATATGACTATTGTGTATAGGGCTTTTATCAACACAATTTTTAATAGTAGGGTTTTTTTTTTTTTTTTGAAAGATTAATTGTTAAAAAGTAGACGTTTCCAATCCCTCATTTCTGACTCACTTCTCTCATGTCATGTTATAGACATACACATCTTTACAAAACATTTTGGAATACTTATCGTTTAAAATATTCATTTCCACAATGATATCATAAAACTTTTTTATTTCTTTAAAATTCATGCATACTTATGTATGCATTGACATGCACGAATAGATCATGAAAAATATTAATGACATAAAAAAACAACAACCGAATATCACATTCACATAATAGTAACTTAGGTAATACGTTTATACATTTAAAAGTTTAACGTACACATGAAGACAAGATGAGATTACTTACCTGGAATATTAGCAATTTACTTGACTTGCCAAGAATTCTAACTCATCATTATTTATTAAGAAACTTCCAACATATTCATATTTTTTTTTAATTATTTTGAATAATTATCATTATTGATAGTTCACCTGATGTAAAGTGCATCATAAAAGTATACTTTAAGCATACTACAACGAAAACATTTTGATGCATAGTCTATGTGATAATCCTTACATTTTTATGTTTTTACATTTGTTTTTTTTTTTTAAATTATGATATTCTTGACAGTGTGACATTAGAAACATAGTTAAATAAATTTATAATAATCCAGCTTCAAAGTGAATTACCTAATGAATGTGAATAGACGTTTTCTTGTGAAAGAAAAGGAATTG
This sequence comes from Fraxinus ornus, assembly GCA_903798235.1. Classification (NCBI taxonomy): domain Eukaryota; kingdom Viridiplantae; phylum Streptophyta; class Magnoliopsida; order Lamiales; family Oleaceae; genus Fraxinus; species Fraxinus ornus. Next base: position 30,898 of record CAIGRF010194795.1, on the reverse strand, counting down.
TGATTATTATAATCATACAAATGTAATTTTTTTTATCAGTAAATAAAATTTTATAACGATCAAAAGTTATGAACAAATACTCCGGACATACCCAGGCTTACAAAATTCGAAGATGCTGCAATGAGAACAATCTAGAGGCCATGTGCTAAAGATTTATAGTGATACAAAATATGCGGATACAAAGAAAACATAACTTTGTAGACATGTGTTTTGATTTGTTGAACTATGCTATTCGGATGTGATCTTAGATCTTTAAAGATCTTCCTGTTTCTTGCTGTCCAAATATGATATATAGTGATTGCCAACGCAACTTTTTTGGCCTTACATTGCCAAGATGTTTCATGTGCTTCATTCTTGATCCATTTCAAAGCACTCGGTATTGTAGACATGGCTCTAGTGATCCCGAGCCAATCTCTAATATGTCTCCAGATGTCCATGCTCATGCTACATAGAAAGAAAATGTGTTGGACTCATTCGGTTGTAGCTTGACAAAACACGCACCTGTTATCAATATCCATGTGTTCTAGTCGATCCTTGGTAAGGAGCTTATTTTTTGCACTAAGCCACAGGATAAAGGAATGTTTTGGAGTAATGCATGAGATCCAAACAACCTACCCAGATAATTGGTGTATCCTTCGGTCGAAAATAATCATAAGTTTTAACAATGCTTTTATTGTCCCAATGGATTCATTCTGAAAATTTTTGGCATGCAGTATGAGATGATCCTTCAGTATCCTTAAAGCACTTGGCAATGGACAGTATCTTTTTGAGTAATGAAGAATAGGGCTGGCCGTGGATCGGTTCGGTTCAGGTATGTTCGGATCCAAGATTTTCGGGTATTTAATAAATAGAACCGTCGGGTCCAAATATAATATTATGGAACCGTTCGGGTTCGGTTCGGGTCGGTTCGATTCCGTACTATAATTAATTTTTTTTAATATTTACAGCAACACTACATGAATATAACTAATGACATTTCATTCTTAACTTTTACAAATTAACGTAGCACAATTCAAAAATATATAAATAACTAGTTGTCGAATAACATTAATTCAATGCATACAAATACCATAAAGTAGATATTAATATTAAAATATCGGTGATCCATATCAATAATTCATTTACTTCAAGCAGTCTACCTGCATAAAGAAAATGAAATATAAATCACCAACTATTTGATTTAATCATCAACTGCTTGAACACAATTATAAAAATAAAATTTGTATAGTTCTTAAATAGATGCATAAATGGGTACCTAATTTAGAAGTGCTGTACCGGCGCGACTTTGGAAAATGGAAATTGCTTAGGATTTCAGGAGAGAGAAATTGTCTTAGAATTTTATTTCGTTTGAAGGCTTTAAATTTAATGAGTAAATTCAAATAGTCACGTAGTCATATCAATTATTAAGATATAATTATGACGAAGGTCCATATTCTTTACAAAAATTGCAAATTGATCACAAACTCCATTATTTCTTGTCATTAAAATGGGTTAACGGGTTTTTAAATGATTTGGGCTTTAAAATTAAAATTAAAATTATGAAACGATCTGATTTATTTAATTAAGTTGTTAATTTATTTAGAAAAAAAATTTAATTAATTCAATAAAAAAATAAAAAATTATTTAGTTTTGGTTCTTATTCGGTTCTTGGTCTAGACCCGACCCAAACTCATCGGTTCTCGATTCGAGTACCCGTTCGGGTATTTAACTTATGAAGAACCGTGCGATTCGATTCGGTTCGGCCTTTAGAAGTTCATAAGCCTTAAATAACACTAATAGCTTTTGGTAATATACCTTATTTATCTCTTGTATTGATTGGCAGTGCAATAGTGATCAGTGCACCTAAATGCATATGGTCGACTACAAGCTAGCGATTCACTTATATTTACTATAGAATTAAAATTCTTCCGTCATCACAAAATACATTGAAGGTACCTATAATAATAATAATAATAATATATGTTTTTAAAGCAAGTGGAGGCACCATTTACATGTGCACTTTATTTGATTAAATAGGAATAATATTTGAAAATAATTCGAAGTATTAAATTGTCGAAATAAATTCCATTTTCTTTGTTCTAAATAATATTTGTTTTGTGTTTTTTTGTAAAGTGGAAAGTAATCCTATTCTTCCCCTTTTTTTTTCTTAGGAATTCAAGAGGTTGTATATTTTCTTATAATTTGTAATATAGTTTTATCTCTTAAAGGAATAAGATTGTAATTTTGAGTCCTTGAATTGACACAATCGAAGTTTTAATTATTTTCGAGTATCAAATATCTTATTTTATTTGTTATAGTGTTGATAATTAATTATAAAACTTTCATATATGTAAATATCAATTTATCTTTAAGGAAATAAATTTCTCATATTTCAAAAGAGCCAAATAAACCAACATGTAAACTGGAATAGTGATATAGTAAAACTTGACCATTTAATTAATTAGTTAAATATTAAATACATTAAAGAAATTATAATATTTACATATAATAATCATGTAAAACGCACATTAAGTTTTACATTTTCAATTAAAACACTTAAAAGTCAAAAATATTTTTCATTTTTATGTAATCTTGTTTTGACGTATACATTTTCAAAAATACCAAACGAAACAAGTTTTTTATGTTTCGTAAAATTGAAAACAGCTTGAAAATAACAAATTAAATGCCTCTGACATTTTAAAATTAAAATATATTCAAATATGTTCGAAAATAAAAAGTACTTCAAAAAAATAAAAATAAAAAAAAATAAAAAAAAAACTTTTACTCATCTTTAGCTTACCTAACATGCTCAGGGTAATTTTCACTCCCACTTGCCTCCCATAAATGACATTAGTTAGCAGTTTACATGTGTTTACAGTTTTACATGCCTACCTAATTCAATGTGCCATGATAGATAAAGATTCAAATTGAATAATGTATGTACAAATGTGAATGAGTTTGGGGGACATACAAACATTATCTTAATTTCTTGGTTCCCTAAATAACTTTCAGTCAAAGGTCACAGTAAAAAGGACTAAATTTGATTATTATCAACAAGAAAAAAAAAAGTAACATGTTATGTTGGATTTAATAAACACCGCGATAAATGTATCAACTCGTTAATTTTAAATTTAAAAGAAAGCTATTTTGCTAAAGTAATGTATTAGTCTTCTCATCAGGTTAGGTAAGTATATGTCATGATAATTAAACCAACTAAATTTCATTAGAATCTAGATTTCAATCAATTCAAAAATCAATAATTACGTTTTAGTTAATGAGCTGTATCGGTGTTTCAACCACAATTCTTAAGTAATCAAGTCTCTCGAGTAATGATAAAGGAGCCTAATTGACTTACTTTCACACATGATCGACACGATAAGCATCTTAAAAAACAAAAGATTGATCAAGTTTCTGGGAAGTTCCGATTAATTTTATCTCATTTTTAACAAGGCTTAGTCTAAGTTAGGTCTTGACAAAAGTTCACTTGTTCGGGACAAAAACTAAGTATACATCACATGCATTTACCCATTCCCTAACATGCTTAGAAAATGTTTTCTTGTCAATACCACTAACAAGAGACATAAATTAATGATGATTTGCTTACAACTAATTAAATTTTAAAACATGTTTAGATTGGAGCCCACTTTATAATGACTTTATTACTTTTTCCACGGTCCAATTTAAAAAACAAAGTTAAAGGTGAAGGCAAATTTTGGTCATGTCACATTCATACTGTCATTCCATGCTTTGCACGCGAATCTTTGACAAACATAAGAGGGTGGGTAATTACTTAGAAATCGAGTCCAATTTTTTCATCATTTTTACCAACTACGAAACAAAACCCTAATTTTTTATTTTTTGGGATTTTGATTTGACTTTATGTTCTGAATTTTGGGGCCTACAATCATTTCATGTCGTAAAAAAAAACATAGTCGGCACAAGAAAATTAAGAAATTTAGAAAAGATTTGTGTCATGTGCCAATAATTGCCAAATAACAAGAACACTAGCTAGTGAAAAGGCTACTAGGATTGAAATTTGGAAAATAAATTATTTATAAAACAAGCCACAAATGATTTTAATAAAAAAAAAAATTGATTTAAGAAAACGATGGTATGTATCAAATATTATATTAAGGAGCAATGTAGCACTCGAATGCTAGAGGGAAAAAAAATCATTATTGCTAGCAATTATTTAAAAAAGTATTAAATATCACATTTACTATAGAATTTTCTCAAAGGTTTTATTCGTTATCATTCAATTTGTCATAAACTTTACCGATATAATCTCAGGTCACTCGCCGCTTAAAAGTTAATGGGATAACACATATCACGGCGGGTTCTAGAAATTTATGCCAACACCTTAATCAAAGTGTTGACTTTTCTAAATCACCAAGGCTCAACGATACAGAAGGTGGCAAAAAATTAACGGTTGAAAATAGGGTGTGTGTCTCAAATCAATGTGAAAATTTTATTGAAATAAAGAGAACAGAGGCACCCTCGCGGGCCCACAGGCAGGCATGAAGATAGAAATCTTGTAACCAAAGTGGGATTTCTAAGGGCCCTTTTCTTGAAAGCCTGACAGGGATTTCTGCATGATTAATACAATTCTAACACCCCACGCCTTGACTGAATATGGATGTATACAACTCAAAACTATGAAGCAAAAAAACAAAACACACTGGCAGTATCCCATCCATTTCAGCTTTGCATGTGTGCATTGGCTAATGCGTACAAATTTAAAGAACAAAAATTAAAATAACAGAAAGTGATTATACATTGTTAATAATTCACTGTCAGCACAGACCTAACAAGACAATTAGCAAGCCTGTGGCTTTGGCTGTGTGTGGGGAGAAAATTTACTTTGGGGTGTCTTAAGATTCTGGGCACCTACGAAATGGGAATTAATGTTGTGTCTGGAATTTGACATAACCTTTGCTGCATATGAGTAGCCATTTCCTGCTCCTGTCAAATTTCAGGATAAATTCAATTACTCGAGGAAGAAATTTATTAGGGTATGGACAAATTTAATCGGTTTCTTTGAGAAGCTTAAATTGCATGGAGGTGATAAAATTATTTATGTAAAATTATGTCGTCAACACGTCTGTGCAATCAACTCATTGTTTGTTTAAGGTTTGGTCGGCCTGGTTCACGGCTGGGTCGATTGACAAACCGGAGCGGCGACCCATAAGCACCGGTTCGGTTGATTAAAGGAAAGTGAAAAGGAAATTTTTTAAAAAGTAGTAGGCTTCTTCTAAGAAAGGAGAAAAACGAAGGGTTGGCGTAGCCCACATATTGGTAGATCCACAAGCCAGTCCGAGCTTAGCCTGTACAATATTTTTACATGGACCTGAATCGAGTATGGATGAAGGTGGGTTGGTTCGGACCGCCTGGCCATTTTGACACTGCAACACGTACATAATATTCTTAAACATACGATAGCGAGCTTGGACTCAAGACCTTTGATGCGATATTGATTTCTTTTAAAAGCTTAAATATTAGAACAAAGACTAAACTTTCATTTTTTTCTTTTAATCAAACCACCAAAAGGTGGAGTATTTTATGGATACTAAAAATAAAATTCGGTATACTAATTTAGGATGAGCATATGAGTAGACCTTCAACCAATGAAATTAAAATATAAAACTCAACAAAACTAGAAGATTGGAATATAATGAGTAGAGTAAAATATTTTATATCTTGTGTACTCCCATCATACTTCTTCGTCATCATGGCTCATGCGAGGTATTTTATAAAGTCTTGATCACCTTCATATATTCACTACCTTCATCAGAGCCATCTTTGGCAAATCCAGTGCCTAATCCAAATCTATGTATCCAAATACATCACTTACATAGTCACATGCAGTTGGAACAAAACTAAGATCCCCTTCCCTAAATGTAGTCGATTCAATTAAGCTGAAATTGAATGGAAGTGTTGGGTTTTCAATTGTATTGGCAATTCTTTAGATAACATGATTATTATAAAAAAAAATAGGATTGTTGTAAAAGTCAAGGAATCTTTTGGAAGGTTGTATAAATGAATTATGAGTTTTTGAGTTCAAGTATGGAACGAGAAAAAAGAGTTGTAGGATTTACGATAACTTGTTGCCTAGATGCTCGAGCATCCAAAGCAAAATCATTGGCGCTCGCCTGTCTCCCGGCTCTCGCTCAAGCGACACACGTGTCGCTAGCTTGGCGCTCAAGAGTCGGTGTTTTTCGAGAAATTCTAGTTTGTATTTTTCATGAGTTCTATCTATCTTATACTACATAAACACATCATATTATAAATACACAATGTCCAGTACGTTTTTGTGGGTGGTTGATCATTGTTTTACTTCCTTATATCATTATTCCAATATTCAAGAACACATCCAAATATTGAAATTATAATTTTTATTCTTGAGATCAATCAACCACAAGTTTGAGAAAAAAAAATAGAATTCCTATAATTCAAAACACCAACTTCCTAGATATTGTCAGAAACGTACTTTCTCAATAACTTTCAGAGTTTACTAAAAATTGAGGAAGGTTGGACCAGAAGCATGGGGAAGAGTACAAGAACGGGGCATTCTTGGTGTTCCACATGATATAGATAATTCTAGAAGATCGAGAGCAGATGTGAATGAAGCACATTCCACGGGTCTTGGAGATTGCAGTAATTAGATTAGCGAGTCTAGTGAGTTTTCTAGATTGGATCATATTGTAAGTTTTTATTGTCTACAGCGAGAATTATTGACTTGATCCTGAAGTTTTTACTCAGTTAAGAGTTTTATCCGTCATCAAATCTTGTGTTATATACTGTTTTATTATTATTGTGACAATTTAACATATGATAACTTGACTTGATTAACTAAACATCCAAAAAAATTAAAAAGTGACTTGTTGCTTTTAATTGATAAAATTAATTCCGTGTTATTCACCTATTAGGTGATTTTAGGGTTGAACTAATAACTTTCAAGTGGTATCAGAGCCCAAATTTGATTCATGACCCTAGTTTTCTAGATGTGAAGTTCATTGTATGTCCAGCCATATTTTGATGGCAGTAATTATGCTTATTGAAAAGTTAGAATGATAGCTTTCCTGAAATCGATGAATGAGCGTATTTGGTTGAGCGTAGTGAATGGTTTGACCACCTCATCTACCATAGTTACTTTTACTGATATTTCAACTTGGTCTAAAAAAAAATTAGATGTGTGTCTATGTGTGAGTTTGTTAAAGATGTTTGAGATATTTTACAGACTATACATGAGGGAACTCAGGCTCTTAAGAATTCTAAATTATAGATGTTGACTACTAAGTTTGAAAAAATTAGGATAAAGAAAAATGAGACATTCGATGACTTCTATGCGAGCTTGAATGACATAGTTAATTCTAGTTTTAACTTAGGTGAGAGAATTCATGAGTCTAAGATTGTTAGAAAAACTCTAAGATCAGTACCTGAAAGATTTAGGCCTAAAGTTACGGCTATCAATGAGAGCACGGATATAGATGCTATTAAAATTGAAGAATTTGTTGGATCTCTCAAAACTTATGAACTCACCGTATCTCCTAAGAAGAAAAAGTCTATAGTCTTGAACACTGTTAGTGAAGAAGAGTGTGATTCGTTTGATTCGGAATCACTTAATGATGATGAAATAACCTACTTTGTTAAGAATTCCCAAAAAATGTTTAGAAATAAGAAGAAGACTAAAGAGAGACATAGAAGTGATTCCCTTCCAGTGAGCCTAGAAAGAGATCTAATTACGTGAGATGTCATAAATGTCAAGATTTTGGCCATTATACAAGTGAGTGCCCTAATGGTAAGAGAAGTCAGGGTAAAACTATGAATACAACTTTCACTGATGACGAGTCTAGCTCGGATAATCAAAGTGAGATGTCTACACATGAGGAGAGTGGGAAGTTTATGACCTTCACTACTAGGAATGAATGTGAATCTGATAAAGACAGTGAAAAGATTGGTGAGCAATCTGAGGAAGATTTTGAAAATGAGGATGAGATTCGTGAGGTTTATCAAAAATTATTTGAAAAGAGTATTAAGATTAAGAAGGTGAATAAAGTTGTGCTTAAGTAGGTTAATGAACTTGGGCTAGTCAGAGAGAAACTTGTATCTGGCCTTCAGGAGTTTACCTTATGCCTCAACAAATTAGATACTATAAATCGATCCTTAGAATCTAAAATTAAAGATCTTACAAGTGAACTTGAGAATTCCTCTAGGAGAGTTAATGATCTAATCGTTGAGAATGAGAAATTAGAACTACAGGTTAAGAAGCGAACTTGAATATTCTAAGTCTCAACTTCTTACTCTCTCTAGTGTATCTCAAAAACTGGACAATCTTTTGGGTAGTACTTTCAAAATCATTTTTATCCCTGCCATCTACCAGCTTACGTATGTTCTTAATCATAAACTCAAGAATAAAGGTATCGTAGGACATAGGCCTACTAGACATCGTAGGACTAGATATCAGTGACCACATAACTTTGGACCTAGATTTATCCCTACCTGTTTCAATTATGGCTAGTTAGGACATATAAGGCCTTGGTGTCATAATTCTTAAATAGAAATAGAAATCAAAATTTCACTAGAATTAGAAATCAGGATTTTGATGGCCGAATTGACTTCTTTACTAATCAAGTAAGTCATTTGACCAAGTTTATGACAGAGTTGACTCAGGATAAGTCTTCTACTAGTCAGGTTTGTGTGAAAAATAGTGATCTATAAAAATTAAAAGTTAATCACGGTGCTCTTAAAAGTAAGAGTGTTTGTATACCTAATTGATTAGGTAATTTTGATGCATGATTATGCTTATTAATTGTGATTCATTCATTATTGCATGCATCTCATTTTTTTTAGGTAGTTTGATTTATTTTTTAAATAAAAAAATTGAAAAAAAAAATATAAAGGGGAAATTCTTTACTACATCATGATATATGATTTAGTTGAGCATGTGTGTTGTGACCAAGTGTGAGTTTAATTGATGTGTTATAGCGTATTTTTCATTACTTTGTTTAGGTTGATGTAGAGTACTTAGTATAAGTTTCTTCATGTACCATCTGCAACGCACACACTATGATCTTGTGAATAAGTCATGACCGCGTGTGTGAGATTTGAGATGATCGTCATCTGTTGGTAAGGTGACCTTGAATATGGATTGACTTTAATTTAGTAAACCTAAGGTCTAGTATATCCCCTTAAATAAAATAAAAATGTTTCATCTTATACCCTTTCTCGAAGCCTACTTGATTCGACTAATTAAATTCGAGGGGTTTCTCATAACCTGATACCTTATGGTAAACTGACTTAGCTTTATCGGCCAAAAACTCGTTACAGAAGTCATTTTAGCCGTTTAATGAAAAAGAGTCTGCACATAGGATGTAAAAAACTGAAGAGAAAATGATAAGTTTAAAAAATTATATATATATAAATTATGTGAAAATGTATATATGCTCAAAGTAAGAGGAAGAAAATAATAATATACATGAAAAATGAGATTTATTTATAGGCCCTAATATGCATTATTGATTTGACTTTTATTAGTAAGGGAATAAACTTATTTAACAGTGATGTTTAGAATGTCCTTTTTTTTTTTTTCAAATTTATGGTTTGGAGTCTTGATCACGGAATTTGTGGCACTTAACACACATGAGACACTTATACAATTTACTCCATTTAGACTTGAACTGATTATGTGGGAAAGTTTACTGATCATTGATTATGCTTGTGCATGCTATCAACTGCATCTTTGATTTATTATATATTGTTGTTAGCTTCATCATTTGTGACAAAAAAGGGAGAGATGATGAGATGTATTTAAATTTTAGTGTATTTTGTAGTAAGTGGAAGATTTTTTTTTTTTTATTTTTTTTTGCATGGAAAATGATTTTTTTTTTAATGCTTAGCTTTTTTGAATTTTGATGTTTTGTGATATTAATGTTTTAGTTGATGTTTTGATTAATATTTATGCTGCTTCTCAATCTAACTAGCATATAATAGTCTGTTTCAATTATTATATTTCATGTATCATGTGCTTTTATACTTGGTATTTGAGTTATTGATTTCAGGAAACGAGTTTCAAGAAATGCAATAGACAGATATTCAGTTTGAGTTTGTATAGATTAGTTTTGTTTTTTACTTCTTTGACTTGTATTTATAGTTTTGTCACATAATGTCAAGGGGGAGATTGTAAGTTTTTAGTTGTATTGACATTTTTTTTAGACAAAATGATCATCATAAAAGAATAGGATTGTTTTAAAAGTCAAGGAGTCTTTAGGTTTGAGTATGGATTGAGAAGAAAGAGTCGTCAGATTTACATTATAAGTCTGTCGTCTTGCTGATGCTCAAACGTCCAAAGCAGAATCATTGCTGCCCACTTGTCGCTCGGCTCTCACTCGAGGGACATACCTCTCACTCGCATGTTGCTAGCTTGGCGCTCGAAGTGACGGTGTTTTCTGAGAAACCTTAGTTTGCGTTTTTCAAGAATTCTATCTATCTTATACTATCTAAACGCCTCGTATTATAAATCAATTAGTCTTGTAATAGGGGGTGCCATGTGGCATTTTGTCAAGGTTTTATGTACACGAAGCTTAACTCTATTATAAATACCCAATGCCCAATACGTTTTTGTGGGTGGTTGATCATTATTTTACTTCCCTATATCATTATTCCAATATCCAAGAACACATCCAAATATTGAGATTAACATTTTGATTCTTGAGTTCAATCAGAAAACATCGAATTTTTATAATCCAAAACACCAACTTTCTATATATCATTAGGAAGATAATTTCACAATAACTTTCAGAGATTGCTAAAGATTAAGGGAGGTTGGACCAGAAGCACAGAAACAGTACAAGAACAAGACGTTCTTGGTGTTCCACAGGAGATGAACAATTCCAGAAGATCGGGAGCAGGTGTGAGTGAAGTACGTTCTAGCAGTTTTGGAAATTATAAGAATTAGATCAGTAAGTCTAATGGATTTTTTAGGCTGAATCATACTGTAAGTTCTTATTGTTTATAGTAGAAACTGCTGGTTTAGTCCCAAAACTTTTACCCAATTAAAGGTTTTCTCCCTCATAAAATATTGTGTTATTTACTGCTTTATTTATTATTGTTACAATTCAACATATGATAATTTGATTTGATTGACTAAGTATTTAGAACGATTAAAAAGTGACATGTTGCTTTTAATTGATAAATTTAACTTCGCGTTATTCACCTATTAGATGATTTTAATGTTGAACTAGTAACTTTCAGGAAGGTTAAGATAAACCCAAATTGCTCACGTCCTTTTAAATCAAGGTTTGCAATTGGACAGTGTATCATTGCATTAAACTTAATTATTCAAATAATGTCTTTAACAACCAAATATTTTTTACCTTATTTAATCAAAGCAAAAAGTAATTTTCATAGTCGATTTCAAATTTAGTAATAATAAACTTAGCAAAAGCTTATGATTGACTCCATTAAATACCTATGGATGTGAATCTAAAGAGGATAGGAGGGTTCTAATGAATGCTAACATGTTCTACACTTCAGTTTTGAAAAGAAATTCATCGATTATCCATATAAAATTAATCAAAGTCTTCCATGTTGACATTTGATTAGGATATTTTCTTAATGTCTTAAAGTTGTCGGATTATTATTTCTGTCAAAAAAATGCAATATATTTTTCAGTATGACTCCTAGGTTTGTTGTCAATACAAGGGATCCCATGAACAATATAAGCCTCACACATTGAAATGGTTATAAACAGTTCGAATAAAAAAAAAATATATTAGATTTTTATATATTGCTATTAAAAGAATCCAATGAAAAAAATAATTTTAATATATTTTCAAGATGGAATATGAGTAGAAATATAAATTCATTCCTGGTCTCACAACTTTAATATTTGTAGGAGATAGTTAAACATAATTTTCATTTAGATCTTTAGATTTGAGTCCTAGCACTTCACCTAGTAATCATCTAAAACTTAAAGGTTTACGTGTGGGCAATGTTAATTTATTTAAATTTTGTTTTTAACACGTTTCTTCACATGCAGATGATCTATATATTTTTGTTCAAAGGTTGACGTGTGCAAAATTTTGCATAAATCAACGGTGACAATTGACGAGATTTTAAGGAAGGTTTGTTTGAATATGATACTGTTGAGAAAACGTGTTTCCCACATTAGCAACTTAAACCAATTCTTGGATGGAAGGCCACATGGTAACACCGGATTGGCTCTGGCTTCTTAACATGGATTGTGCTTCTTTAAGAGGATTATGGACCGTTGGATCTCATCAATGGTTGAGATTAAGTCATACAATTATGACTCTTGGGGTGGAGCGTATTCTCGAGTATTCCATTCTGTCTTCTGTTTTTCTCTCTTCTGGATGACTCTTTCTCTCTCTAAGTTTTTTAGTTTTCTTCTTGATTTTGATCTGTAATACTTAGAGGTTCTAACCAATAACTTGTGGAATCCTATGTGATACATGTTGCTACAGTAGTTCAGGCCTGAAGTAGAGGCTGATCTTGGTTCTGTAGTTGTTCATGAGGTTTGTGATTTCGTTGGTTAGGAATTTGGGTCTGATTGAGTCTCATATTACCTGTACTCTCCATTGGAAAGTTTTTGCGTGCTAGTGTTTGGGCTAATCCTAAATCCCTCAAATCAGGCGTAAGCTGAACTGGGTGAACATTTTGTTGTTCTTTATTTTTCCTGCACTATCTTGTGTGTTTTATTGTCATCAGTTTATCATTCAAGGATAAAAATACCCAATAGATACCATATTATCTACCTCATTGAAAAGGTGAAATGGTTTGAAATGGAGTACATGTACTAATTAAATTCTTGACTCAACAATAAAGAAAATTCCATGTATTAACGTGCTTTTGATGAAAAATTGAAACTCTTATTTATAATAACTTGAGCTTTTAGCAAGGCGGTTTTAATAATTTCCCAGCTTCTTCAACCAAAAAAAAAAGATAATTCAACTTTCCAACAAAATAATCAGACAGAATAATCAGTCGGCTAATTTGATTTGTTTAGCATAATAAATCAAATATATGCATATTCTACTTTATATAAATAAAAAAGTAAAATAAAATAATTAATGGAAGGATTATCTTGTAATGAAAAGCAAAAGGATGTGATGATATGCCAGATAAGGCTTGACTCCTTTTACGACACAAATGATTAAGTAGATAATTATCAAATGCAATAAGGCCACAACAAATAACTTTTTTTTTTTTTTTCAGATTTATGCAATTACAAAAATAAGAAAATGGGCCTTTATTATTCTGATAAATGCATTAACACTATGGTAACAAAATAAGTTATATTGGAGTACAGCTTTTTTTGGGGATTAATCACAACCATTTAGTAACATTATTATATTTTTTATACAAGGAAATTATATATGCTCGTAACGTAGAAGGCGATTCACATAAATAAATTATACATCTAAATGCTTATATTTTGAAATGGAATAGGATCATTTATGAAACTGGATACGTATCGAGTTTTTGAAGAAAAAATCTTTTTTTTTTTTTTTGTGACGTAGCAACCCGTAGCCGCTACCCGCCACGGAGCTCGACCATCCGAAAGGGCAGAGGCCCGACCACTGTGTACGCACTGAGTAAAACACACTCCATGTGCAGTAGCTCGCAAACCATACAAGAGATGTAAACCACACGAGGCAAGCTTGATGCGTCGGGCTCGACCGATGAAGTATTGAAACGGGATTCGAACCCGTGACATTCGGTCTCCACGTTCACCTGCTTCACCAACTTGGCCAAAAAATCAATTCTTACTGTCATGTGAGGAGTATATGTTGATAAAATAATGTTTCATCTATAATAGCTCGAACTTTAAGACGAAGTACTAACAATGCCTAGAGACAACATATTTCTAATTTTTTTAAAAAAAATAGATATATCTACTAGAGAGAGATAGAAACTCATTTACTTCTGCCAATTTGTCTACACCAAATTAGCAAACCATATTTACATGCCAAATTGCATTTTCTTGGTTTCACACAAGTAAACAAACTTATTGAATGTGCATGGCCCCTCATGCATTAACTCATGGAGAAAAGTAATGGGATTATTTGCTAAAAAAAAATAAGGGAAATTTCCATCTAATTAATATATATATATATATATCATGAACTTGAGGCCAGTATGCAAGAATACTTTAATACACACATCCTTCTCCTCTTTTTTAGCATCCTTTTATCTCCAATCCCTCTTTGCTTTTCAATATTATACTACATACTTTTAACCTATTTTAGCAAATAAATATATAAATTAAAAATATTTTTATTCTCCAGTTTTAAAAATACTAATCATGTAGCGGCGTACAATCTTGATTATAAAATCTAGTCTTTGACTAAAATAATCTTGCTAGGTAAAGAATGGTTCTTGTAAAATTGATGTGGCAATAATGAGAGAGAGGAATACAAGTAGGGGAAGCATAATCACATGGACATTGCCTGCAGGCTGGAATGGTGGCTATCAACTAAGTTAAAGTGAAGAAAAATAAGTCCAAATCTTGTTATTCTGCTCAGTACTGCGTATCAAACGCTCACTCCGAAGTTAAAAAAGAAAAAACTAGTCACCGGGGAATGATTGGCTGTTAGTTTTTGTGAGTACAAAACAACCTTAAAATCTTCAGCTTGTGGTCATATTTTATTGTGTCTTTCGAGTACTACATACATTTTTCTCCTCTCACTGAAGGGTGTCATATGATAGTATGGTACTGACTATGCTAAATATATGATATTTCATTGCTCTGGTTTGATCTGGATAGATTTTTTACTGAAGTAACAAGAATCCTTATGTAATTTTCTTGAAAATCTTCATTCTTTTTTGCTTCTTCAGCTTAAAGTTTCCTCAAGTTCTGGTTGTGGGATTACTTTACCTTTTTTTCTTTTTACCAATCTTGGAGAAAATAAATACAGGAATTTGTTAGTGGTTCCGACAAAATCTATTGCTGGCAGCTGGAGGTGGAACTTTCTGAGGTAGTGGTGTCTTAAAAAGTGAAGGTTTCAACAGTTTAATGAAGTTGGTTTTTTGTCTCACTCTCCTGTGGTGTTGTTGTTCCTTCTTGTAAATACTTAGGCTTAGAAGCATAAACAAGACTCAGAAATGAAGTTTATGAAACTTGGATCTCGCCCTGATACTTTCTATACTACTGAGGCTGTGAGGTACTTTCATTTCTGAATTTTTTCTTGATTTTTAAAATTTAGAATGTCATTTGTTGATTAAAAAGTTTCTTTTTTTTTTTTCTTTTTTCTTCATTCTGGGAATTTTGATGTTCATAATTTGTGTGGGGGAAAAAAAAAAAAAACTTAAGATTTTCTGTTCTTGATGCAGGTCTGTGTCATCTGAGGTTTCTAGCGATCTTATAATTCAAGTGAAAGGAAGCAGATATTTACTTCACAAGGTGAGTCTTCTCAAATTTTTTGTACCAAGTGAAAATTTCTGAAAAAAATGTGATTTAATTCATGTAAATGATGATTCTGGAGCGTAATATATTTGATAAGGAAGCGAAATAAGCTAAAGTTTTCTTTATTACCTCATACCGTCATGTCTAGGTGTATCAAACGCGGACTGATAGTTTGAGTTAATTTACAATACAGTTTCCCCTTCTGTCCAAGTGCCTTTGCCTGCAAAGGCTATGTTCAGGAAGCCCTGAATCCTCACAGCACCAAATAGTCCAACTACCAGATTTTCCTGGTGGGTTGGAAGCATTTGAGCTCTGCGCTAAATTCTGCTATGGAATCACAATTACTCTCAGTGCCTACAACATTGTATCGGTTCGATGTGCTGCAGAATACCTTCAAATGACAGAGGATGTTGAGAAGGGTAATTTAATATACAAGATTGAAGTTTTCTTCAATTCTTGCATACTTCATGGATGGAGGGACTCTATTGTAACTTTACAAAGTACCAAATCCTTCCCCTTGTGGTCTGAGGATCTTGGGATAACGAGTCGATGTATTGAAGCCATTGCTTCAAAAGTTTCAGCCCATCCATCAAAGGTTAGTTTATCTCATAGTTATTCGAGAAGAGGTAGAGATGATGTATCCTGCAATGGATCAGAGAGCCAAAGGCATAGAAATACAAGTAAAGGCTGGTGGGCTGAAGATTTAGCAGAATTGGGGATAGATCTTTATTGGAGAACAATGATTGCCATCAAATCAGGTGGGAAGGTCCCCTCGAATCTCATTGGAGACGCATTGCGAATTTATGCATCGCGTTGGCTACCAAACATATCGAAGTACTTACATATTGAGAAGCAAGCAGAATCTGATCACGAGTTGGGCTCGACTGGGGAGGTGACTTCAAAACACCGGCTGTTGTTGGAGTCAATTGTTAGTTTGTTGCCAGCAGAGAAAGGCTCGGCTTCATGTAGTTTTCTTTTGAAATTGTTGAAGGCAGCCAATATACTAAAAGCATCATCCTCTTCAAAGATGGAATTGGCAAGAAGGGTTGCAGTTCAGTTGGAAGAAGCCACAGTTGGAGATTTGTTAATTCCTTCATTATCGAACACAAATGGAATTATATATGATATAGATCTTGTTATGACCATATTCGAGCAATTTATGTTACAAGGACAAAGTCCCCCAACAAGTCCTCCGAGATGCAAGGGGGATTTCGAAAGGAGAAGGTCTCGTTCAGCGGAAAATGTTCATCTGTTTCAAGAGAGTAGGAGATCATCTTCTGCATCACATAGTTCCAAACTCAAGGTAGCAAAGCTTGTGGATGGATTTCTCCAAGAGATAGCGAAAGACAAAAATTTGCCTTTGTCAAAGTTCATTGCCGTAGCAGAAGCAATTCCAGAATTCGCAAGGCTCGACCATGATGACCTCTACAAAGCTATTGACATCTATCTAAAGGTAGAGTTACAGACAACACGTGAAAATATGCTTATTCCTTTCATGCATCATCATCTAATTTCATAATCACCGATTAAAGAGAATTTTGAGGAGTATATGCCTCACTACACATATACTCCTCTGTTTCCCAATTTAGCTTGAAACAATCTATAACATATTCCTAATGTCATATTGTTGTAGGTCTTAATGACTATTAATGCCTAAATATTTTACATGAAGTGTGCAGTATTTGATGGTAACATTGTTTCTTGATACTGTTGAGTTTGTTTTCTAATTCATTTTAACAAGCATACTGAATAGTTTAATATAAATCTGTCTTGGACAATACTTATCTTCTTCTCTTTTCCTTTTTCAAGTCCTGGAATTTTGAAAAAACAATTCCATAGAACAATCATTATTAGTAATGTTAGAAATGATACGTAAATATCTGTTTAATTGACTGCAGGGACATCCAGAACTCAATAAGAGCGAAAGGAAACGCCTGTGTCGAATATTAGACTGCAAAAAGTTATCCATGGAAGCCTGCATGCATGCTGCACAAAATGAGATGCTCCCACTAAGAGTGGTGGTGCAAGTTCTCTTCTTCGAGCAAGCACGTGCTGCAATGGCTGGCGGCCAAGTGATTGAGCTTCCGAGCAATATCTCAGAGCTTTTCTCTGCTCATAATAACCCGTCTAAGGTTAAAGCTTCTTTTAGCACCAATGGAGCAATGGCACCAGAAGATAAATGGAGTATGGCCGGGCTCAAATCACCAAATTCGAACCTTTCAACCCTTAAGATGAGGCTGGCTGAAGATGAGGACTTAGACGAAAACTTTTCCGAAGTGATGGAAAAGTCTTCCAAGCCCAACAGATCTAAAAGTATGTTCAGTAAGCTGTGGTCCATCAATAGAAATGCAAGTGACAAGAATTGATAGAAGTTTTTGTTTAATTTCTGGTTGGGGTGGTCCAGATAAACTAAATTGCCTCTTTTATTACTTTCTTTCATTATCCTAATTCGAGCAGAAATCTTTGTACTCTTTAGGAAAGACAAAATCACTGTGAATTATTGGTGTAACCTGTGATAATAAGGTAAGGAGATAGAAAATTTTGACAAGAGAGAAATTCTCTCTTTGTGCAAACTGGAATGAAGCACTTGTAAACCTATAATGTGGGAGAGCAAATGCCGGTGGTGTTTATACATATCAATTACTTCCCGTCTCTAGAAATGAGTTTCAACGTCATGACTTTCAATATTGTAAGTGCATGTTCAGTACGCAATACTTAGACAATACTCGGTAATATAACTAACAAGATTTTAACTTTTTTTCTTCCTTAGTATTGTCGTGTTATATAATCTCTGTAACTAACATGCCTCCATCGAAATTTTTCTGTTTGGGCAAGAAATAATAGGGATCTGAAGTGAAGGATCAAAAGCTACTGTTTTGCCTAAGATTGAAAAGAAAGAAGAAAATACCTCAAATCAAAATTTTTGTCAATAAGGACGTGTGATACGTTGTATTACACCGTTATAGTTCAGTTTATTTCTTTCTCGATACTGCTCTGTGCAATCTAATCCGACATATATAACAAGAAATTCCAGCAGTTATGTGAACATCAAGATCTGTCATCCTTTCAGACAACAATAGTATGATGTTAGTAATAATGCACCCTTAGGAACAGATTATCATTAGCCCATATTTGGTATACATTAAAATTTTCATTATCATTCTTCTACTCATTTTCGATCCCACATTCTTCAATAAAATAATATTTTCCATCACATCAATAACTTTTCCTTCTTTTTCAACCACACATTCTTCATCAATCTACTATTTCAGAATACATTATTCCAAAATAATATGGCTCAAACACATCAGATTCCTCAATTATTAACACTACATTTCAAAGATTAGTGTGTCAGCATATCAGTTCTGCTTCCCAGTATAATTTAATATACAAACAAGATATCAGTTCTAGAATTGATTCAGATTTAAGTGAAAAATATAAAAATAAATGATGTGCAGATACAATGTTTGCTCAATTATAATTATGGGATATTTAAACCAATAATTCTGTACCAGCATGCTCAACATGTGGACAATAATTTCTTCTCTGTTGCAACCGTTTTAATGAAAAATCTGGATTAATTATGATTAATCATAATTCAGTCTGGTTTAAGGTGAAAAATATTGAGTGCATTTACTTTAATTAATCACATACAAACATATCAGTAATTGACAAGACATAAAAGCATGATTGCTTTTGTTACTGTGCATATGTTTATCCCATTGGAGAGATAAATCGATGTATTTATTGAATCGGTAGGGATTCATGGGACCTCGAACCCTGTACTTTAACTATTATTCAACAATTCCAAGGAATTACGGGAAAGTAGAAAATTCAAGACATAAAGCATGCTTGCTTTTGTTACTGTGCATCTGTTTAACCCATTGGGGGAGATGAATAGATGTATTTATTGTATCGATAGGGATTCAAGGGAGGAACCCGAACCCTGTACTTTTAACGATTATTCAACAATTCCAAGGAATTAAGGGAAAGTAGAAAAATTGTTCCTTTTTTTTTTTTTTTTTATCTCCGTATCTCTTATGGGTATTCGACTATTCGATATTGTTTCTCATGATTAATGAAAGAAGGCTGCACAAAGAGGTCTCAAATTAACCAATACACAGAATTATATCTGGCGAAACTACATTTTTCTTGCAAGGCCTTCTGATATGAATAACAGACGGTCTATATATCACACATATTACATATAAACTTTCATAAAGCCCATAAAGCAATCACAGAAACAGTAGAAAAACGACTTGATTGTTCATATTACTGAGCCTCCACTGCATTATTTGGCCTAGAAGTATCAGTACTCGGATTGGCTTTGGATCGAGTATCCTGGAAAGCTGTTGAGTCGATGCTCTTAGTCCGGTTGGGGGCCAGGGTCGGGGAACGATGAAGCCTGCAACGGAAGGAACCTGCATGAGTTGTTGGGGAGCATAAGCAATTGTTTCTTGAACTACTTCCTTGTCTAGCAAGCTTCCCCGCAGATGATGGAGAGATAACTTCAGACACTGAGGGAATTTCAACCTTCATATCTTTATTACTCATCGTTTGTATTGATGTCGTTACTGTCCTGAAATTTTTGAACATAGAACAGTGTGTAAGAAAATTGTGTGGCCAAAATTTGAGGGAATGAAGAAAAAAGAATGTTAAAAGAATCAAAACTTTTGTTGACAAATAATTCCAAAAATCGAACAACTTGAATGGGTGATTCTAGAGTGTACCTTTTGCAGTGTTCTTCAAATGGCTAGGGACACTACCAAGAATTTGCTTGGAAAATTTCCCTTGCTTTAATAAATAAAGATTAGGAGGGATAAAGGGATATGGTATGGATTGACTCTAGGTAAAGATAAGAAAGGAGATAGGCAGCACTGTGTTAATCAAATCAAGATTCTTACACGTGTCTTTCTTGAACCTCTAGAAGTTTAGAACATAATTGGTAAAAAAATTGGATTATTCAAGCCACTTAATATTGGATAAGAATCTCATACTTATCTAATACTACTTGCCAAACATATTGTTACGCTTGTTATAGTGAAGTTTCATATCATCTTGATGTGATAGTCAGCTAACAAATCAATCAGGCTCACATTCAAAATCACCATCCTAAGATTAAAGTGAGGCCATATATAAGGTAGGAGAGGTAATGTATCACTTCCATCGAGGTGCCATAAATAGGTCAACCCTTCATGGTCAGACAAGGTATTACACATGTTGTAGGGAGGTAATTCGAGGCAATTAGCCTCCTTGATTAATAAAAAGCATCTCCCACTTTACCTATTGTAAAAGATCAAAATACAAGATCTTTATACGATTGATTAATGTAACATTTCTGCAATAGACGTCAAAAACGTGAAATGTCGCCTACTTTTTAGGGGGTCAGATTTAAACTCCAGGATGACTTCTTTTCAAAAACATTAAGTTCCACCAACCTATGATGTATGGATTGTCGACGCCTATGAAAGGATGTCTTGGTCATCAAGATGAGGTCACATGTCTTTCCATTCAATGATCGGTATTTCACATGTTCTACTATAAAAAACTACATTTGGTGTCATTTGAAGGTAATGCAATTTTACATACTACTGTCGATGTCCAAACACCTTAGTGGCTCATGGCTCAAGCACGTTCAACACCTAATACGCTATTATCATTGACTAACTTGATCGTCAGATTGCTCGCAGTCATCTCTTCCAACACTCACATTACCACTACAAAAATCGAGTTCAACACATATTGTCCCTCATTGAAAAACCACTCTCATCTATTAAAAAAGTCAAATGAGTAATTCTGCTCATCTAAAACTCAAACAAATTTCAAAGATTAATTATTTCAAATAAGTTATGATCTTGCAAGGCAAGTTAAAAGTTGCTTAAAAAAGAAAACAATAATCAAATATAAGGATAAGAAGTGAAGGCCCTATTTGATCATAATTATTTGGGAAAAATAAAATTTTGAATAGTGATTTTTAAGGGAATATGTGGTTAAAAAATAAGAAAAAATTTTGTGTTTACTTGTAGAATATTTTATTATTTAAATATGTAGTTGAGAATAAATGTGTAAAAAAAAAGAGTTTGAAAATAATGATTGTCAAGAACATTGAAAAAAATATCTAAAAATTTAAATTATTGAAAAAAGATGAAATTATTCATTTAAATTATGACATCAAACGTCCTTCTCTAGCAATCTCTTTCTTTATCTACTCCATTAACGTCCCACCAAAATTGCATAACTTTATCATAATGTTTCAACCACTCCTTATATTTATATGAGAAAATCAATAGGAATCTAAAATCCCAATGGATCTTTTTCTTTTATGTTGTTTGAATCATCAGGGTTACACGCCAAAGAAAGTCACTTTTAGAGGGTCCCATGTAGTATCGTGGCAAACAGTCTTGTGGAGGTGTCAATTTTTCCATAGAAGCCCTATGGATCAAGGTCACATTCAACATAATGTGAGGATAAGATAGGAGGATTAGAAATATCCTATGTGAAACAATTAACTAGCCATACTGAATTATTGGATTCGGATGACCCGATATTTGATACGGGCCTGGATCCATGGTAAAACCGGGTGATAAGTTTTCAATTTTGGTCCAAGATAAATTGACACGAAAAGTAAAAAATATAGGTCTAGGTTTCTTTACCTTTTTTTTTGTTGAGAATATTTGATTTAGTCCTATGAAGTATATTTACATACATCAATATAGATATGTGTGTGCGTACATACATCAGTACATACATCCTACAGCTTTGTGTAGGATATTGACTAAGTGTAGGATATTCTTTTTGGTAAAGCTTTGTGTACATCTTACAGAACAAACTGTTTCAATTTATTTAGTTTTTGTATTTTGAGAACACACGCTACTAAAATAGATATTATATTGAGAATCGGATATTTTCAAAATGGTAAAAGGTTTAAATCTCTTGACGGAGAGCATAAACTCGCATGTCTCGAACGGATGGTGTCACCTTTTATCATTTTTGTACATTATGTGTGGCGTGCACGCATTGCATGATACTATGACGTTTTTTTAATCAGCTATATGTGCTTATATAGCAATAAACATTTTGTTAATCATATTTTATAATTGAATATTTAGAAGATCGTATTTTTGAAATGGTCATGTTAAACCCTCCAATCACCACATAAGCTTAACTTACTAATTATTCACCACAACGACATTTTCAATATTATAAGACCAAATACAAATGGAGATGAAGATAGAGAGGATGAAGAAACCTTGAAGAATCGGTTTATGGTAAAAGAGATTTTCAAATTTGTAACATTCATAGATTCTCAATGTTCAAAATGGCTATTATGATTAAAAAAAAAAAAAATTACTTAAATCTGGTGAAATGGTAACTTCATTTATACGTGGGCGGGACTTAAATGTTGTTCGAGTATGAATCCAAAAACTATTTTGTCGTCCAAAACTTTCGTAGTATGCCCTAGCTTCCTCTGCTGTCTTAAATTTCATCCCAACGCAAGGTGCTTTTCCTTGTATTGATGATGACCCAACCTCATCAGATTGAGACACGTGTATACAATTGCGGCAATTGGTTGCATCCATCTACAAAACAAATTTGAAAGAATCGGTCAATGATATTGATTGCATAGAATTACCAATAATCAAATTCATTGGTGAATAACTCATACCTATATTTTCTTAAGTAAATTGTAGCATACTTCATTTTTAAGTATTCCTCGTGGAACTAGATAATAACATTTTATTAACCATTTTACTAACACTTCAAGCAAATTAAAATTCAATTAAAACCTTTAAATCACAGATGAATCAAGCATTACACTGACTGCCACCACTGAAGCAATCAATCCAAATTATGCGTTTTAGTCAAATTAACAGTTAGTTCATGATTAAGGAATCAAGAATTCAAATAATTAGTTTATAATGAATGTGTAATCCTCTCGAGTCAAAATTTTCAAAATATTGCTCTCAATGAAGAATGATTAAGTTAATGAAAATCAGAAATTGAAGGGTTTTATAAATGAAATTCAGATTTAGAAAATAAAAAATCTCTCATAATTTGAATATTAGAGGAAAATCTGATTCAAAGAAACATGATATAATGCAGTTTTAAAACCATGCAGAAGGGTCGAAATAGCAAAATTGAAAACCCGTGTGAGATTTCTGCTTAAGAACAGTTCTATGCGTACATAATTATACCTGGAAAAATAAATTCAATTCTTATTCTGCTTTCTTCTAAATAAATACTTTGACATGACAATAGGACTCCTTCTAAAATTTACACATGGGCAAAGGAATTATTTCCAAACAGTGATGGTTTGGAGATTCAATTTCGCCAAAGAGATGATGAATATGGGTGGTGATTGAGAATGGAATAAGATGATAGAAAATCACGATGTTGTTGAGAGATTTTAGGGATTAAAATAAGGTAATTAGGGGTCTTTAGAAGTAAGTTTAAGAATTCTATAGTATTTTAATTGATAAATTTTGAGCGTTGGATTGAATTAAATTAAAGGTCACGATTATATATATATGAACTGCTACAAAATCAAAATGTTAAAATTAATTTCTACTTATCCCATGCAAAATAGACGTGTGTGTGAAAACTCATATCACGTATCATAATTTCATAAAGTAATTCAAATCATGGCTCTCAATAGTCAAATTTATCATTCCTCCTCTCATGAGATTCACACCCCGAACTTATTTATTTAATTCTCTCCCCATGGTGTGATCAAATATTGAATTTATATATTAATCATCAACCTATCTAATTTGGTTAGATCTTATTCATTGCAACTCAACACATTAACAAATGAAGATTTCTTTATTTTTGATTGGTTCAACCTCTAAGAATTAACTAAGTTAATAATTTATTGTCAAAGGTTTAAATTCTCTCAAATGGGTGTTTGGAGCTTAATCAAGGCGTGTAATAATCTTTTT
>CAIGRF010194779.1:9632-25803 GCA_903798235.1 Fraxinus ornus | reverse complement strand
TGAATATTTTTTAATATGAAAAATGAAGTTGAGATCCTATAATTGAATAACTTAGCATGTAATTGATACAACGTATAACATCACTTCAAAAATGCTGAAAATTAGAATGCGGCCCTTTGGTGTATACGTTGTCCAGAGTTTAATATGGATAGTAATGGATTGAGTCGAGTTGATCCAATCATGACCTTTTGATCAAGGTGCTAGGTTTGTTTGCCATTGGATCTTGCGAACTAAGCTAGCCCACGAGCTTTTTAAAAAAAATTAAAACATATATGAAAAATCACACTGAAGATAAAAAATGAAATGATATTTAATGTAAGAAAATAAATCACACTCGAGATAAAAAATGAAATGATTTTTAATGTAAGAAAATTAGGTAAATAGCCCATTGGGTAGTATTTATGAATGAATTCTACGAAATATGTGAATAATAAACGAGTAGTTGTTAACTTGTGGTTAAAATTAATCTTTTATCCTTACATTAAATTCTGAGGAGATTATAATGAAACCCAAACAAGCACTCAGTATAAACAATTATTTGTCAAACTTCCGTGTAATTGAAAGATCTAAATGTTTCACATCGAGTAACACCGATTCATAAACTCCAGCTCTTGCTCATGAAAGTGAAAGTAAAGATTTTGACGTCTATACGGTTGAAGTATCAAATACGTCATGACTTGGGGAGTCACTGAAATCAAAATTTTCAATTGCACTCGAGTTTCAAATTCCTTAGCAAATAAATATATTGTATACTCCTAACAGTCAACATATTGATTGGTGTCAATGCATTTATTCTAACAATAATCTTGGTTTCTTAAGGTTATGGTTTGATTTTGTTGAAATAGACTTTTCGTAGTAAAGACTTGATCTTACAACATTTGACGGGCGAGTTTACTAGATCATTTCGATTTACACATGGTTAAACTCTATAGGATCGTGATTTTTCGATCAATATTGACTTAATAAAATTTGTGATTTCTTTATTATTTTTCTTCAAAAAGCCTTTAACCGATAGATAAATAATGACCATTACTAATTTAGTCCATGGTTGATCCTAGAGATGGCCGCGCCCCGCTCCTCCATCTCGCCCTGCCCTGCGTCCCTTCCCACCTTAGACTAGACGGGGCGGGCCCCGTTTATTTTTTTTCAAAAAAATCCACTTAACTATTTGTTTTTAATTTTTTGTTAATTATGTTTTTTATTCTTCATGAGGAGGGTTCGAAGTAGGGCACCCTCACCCTGCCCCATTACTTGAGGCGGGGCGGCAATCCCTGCCCTGACTAGTGCCGCCCCGCCCTAGTCGGGACGGGTTTTTTTGGCCTCACTCGGGACGGAATGAATTTTTTTGTCATTACCTTGATCCCCATTAAATTAAAATTTATTTTTTTCTCTCTTTTTATCAATCACACATTTTTCGATGATATAATATTACAAATAAATTTAAAATTTTTTTCTTTTTTTCAACCACACATCCTTAAAAAAATTATTATATTCTTTATTAAAATGGAAAATAATGGAGCCCAAACAAAGGCTTAATCGATACCAATGTAATTAGTTTGACTGTTTTATGTCATCGCTATCCTATAAGGCTCGTGTCACAAATATCCTTCCCTCACTCACACACGTACCTCCGTAGTCCACTAGCGTGCCCTGGCGCATCGACAAACCTAGCACCCATGCTGACGTGGCCATTACTGCCACATCATCAACCTCAAATATCCCCGCCACGTGTCCAACTACAAATTGCCCCCTCTTTATCCATCACCAAACCACCACAATTTCATTCCCATTTCACTTCTTTCTTGTCATGTAAATCCAGATTCTGAGAGAGAGAAAATCCCAGATTTTCCAGATTTTACCGATAAAGGAAAGGGGAAATATTTTATATATTCAAATTTTTTTAGTGTATAAATATGGCGACGCCGGGGATACAAAACGGCGGCGTAACGGTGATGACGGTGGGACCTGGTCCTGGGCTGCCAGCGGCGGTGGATCAGAATGGGCATTCGGCGACTGGGCTGAGGAGTTCGTCGCCGATTCGGATTTTCTTGTATTTTCACAAGGCGATTCGGGCCGAGCTCGATGGACTTCACCGTGCCGCCATGGCCTTCGCCAACAATAGAAGCTGTGGGGACATAACGCAGTTGATGGATAAGTGCCATTTCTTGCGGTCGATTTACAAGCACCACTGTAATGCGGAAGATGAGGCAAGCCTCTGTCTCTCTCTGAATTGTTGGATATTCTGTGATTGTATGTCAAAAAATCTTCCTTGTTTGCTAGAATTAGAAGATAATTGATATTTGTTAAGCTAAATTGAGCTGTTATTTATCTAAAATTTGGTGAGATTTAAGTAATTGAGGGATTTAAGCTGTTTGGCTCAAATTCCGAGTCACAAAATTCTTGTGTACCGGTTTAATTGATTTCTCGATGATTTAGTTTTTGATCCAGTTGAGAAGATTGCTGGCTGCTTACTTTAATTAACCACGACTACAAGTGTGCTAATTATTTTCTCAGAATTATAAATTTTTTTGAGTGGTGGACTAGGTGGAATTATATGGTAAGTTATGTTGGTCACTGAATTTTCTGCTTGCCATTAATATCTATTAAGTTTAACTCTAATGTACTTGTGGATTTCTCGTAAGAGCTGGTTGATAAAATTGAGGAAAACCGTAGAAGAGTGAGGAAACAAACTTTTCGTGCTTCTTCGAATTGGATAATGAAATCTCTCTGCATTCTGGTTCAGTTCTGCGTTATTCTTGATAAATCCAATATATACATCAAGAAGAAAGATGGACACCTTGCAATAAAAAATTTAGAAAGTAATCTGTAGTGCAAAAGTGTTTTGAGGATGATAAAAGCAGTATGTTTTACACCTCCTCCTAAGTACGATAATATCACCAATTCAAGTTTCATGTCAAATATTATTTACACCCCTGTCAACCACATTCTTTAAAACTCATTTTCCCCCAAACTCAATTTCAACCACACATTCTTCCAATAAAATAATTTTGTACGTTTAACCAAAAAACTTTCCCTACTTTTTAACCACACTAAAAAAATCATTTTTACAAAATCTATTCTCAAAAAATAGGCTCAAACAGGGGCTATANAAATTTGTGATTTCTTTATTATTTTTCTTCAAAAAGCCTTTGACCGACAGATAAATAATGACCATTACTAATTTAGTCCATGGTTGATCCTAGAGATGGCCGCGCCCCACTCCTCCATCTCGCCCTGCCCTGCGTCCCGTCCCACCTTAGACTAGACGGGGCGGGGGGGGCGGGGCGGGCCCGGTTTATTTTTTTATATTTATTTTTTTTTTCAAAAAAATCCACTTAACTATTTTTTTTTAATTTGTTGTTAATTATGTTTTTTATTCTTCATGGGGAGGGTTCGAGGTGGGGGCACCTTCTCCCTGCCCCATTACTTGAGGCGGGGCGGCAATCCCTGCCCCGACTAGTGCCACCCCGCCACTAGTTGGGACGGTTTTTTTGGCCTCACTCGGGGCGGAACGAATTTTTTTGCCATTACCTTGATCCCATTAAATTAAATTTTTTTTTCTCTTTTTATCAATCACACATTTTTCGATGATATAATATTACAAATAAATTTAAAATTTTTTTCTTCTTTTCAACCACACATTATTAAAAAAACTATTATATTCTTCATTAAAATGGAAAATAATGGAGCCGAAACAAAGGCTTAATCGATACCATTGTAATTAGTTTTACTGTTTTATGTCATCGCTATCCTATAAGGCTCGTGTCACAAATACCCTTCCCTCACTCACACACGTACCTCCGAAGTCCACTAGCGTGCCCTGGCGCATCGACAAAC
Organism: Fraxinus ornus; assembly: GCA_903798235.1. Lineage (NCBI taxonomy): Eukaryota > Viridiplantae > Streptophyta > Magnoliopsida > Lamiales > Oleaceae > Fraxinus > Fraxinus ornus. The sequence continues at coordinate 21,966 of CAIGRF010194779.1, read as the reverse complement.
CTAGCACCCATGCTGACGTGGCCATTACTGCCACATCATCAACCTCAAATATCCCCGCCACGTGTCCAACTACAAATTGCCCCCTCTTTATCCATCACCAAACCACCACAATTTCATTCCCATTTCACTTCTTTCTTGTCATGTAAATCCAGATTCTGAGAGAGAGAAAATCCCAGATTTTCCAGATTTTACCGATAAAGGAAAGGGAAAATATTTTATATATTCAAAATTTTTTTAGTGTATAAATATGGCGACGCCGGGGATACAAAACGGTGGCGTAACGGTGATGACGGCGGGACCTGGTCCTGGGCTGCCAGCGGCGGTGGATCAGAATGGGCATTCGGCGACTGGGCTGAGGAGTTCGTCGCCGATTCGGATTTTCTTGTATTTTCACAAGGCGATTCGGGCCGAGCTCGATGGACTTCACCGTGCCGCCATGGCCTTCGCCAACAATAGAAGCTGTGGGGACATAACGCAGTTGATGGATAAGTGCCATTTCTTGCGGTCGATTTACAAGCACCACTGTAATGCGGAAGATGAGGCAAGCCTCTGTCTCTCTCTGAATTGTTGGATATTCTGTGATTGTATGTCAAAAAATCTTCCTTGTTTGCTAGAATTAGAAGATAATTGATATTTGTTAAGCTAAATTGAGCTGTTATTTATCTAAAATTTGGTGAGATTTAAGTAATTGAGGGATTTAAGCTGTTTGGCTCAAATTCCGAGTCACAAAATTCTTGTGTACCGGTTTAATTGATTTCTCGATGATTTAGTTTTTGATCCAGTTGAGAAGATTGCTGGCAGCTTACTTTAATTAACCACGACTACAAGGGTGCTAATTATTTTCTCAGAATTATAATTTTTTTTAGGGGTGGACTAGGTGGAATTATATGGCAAGTTATGTTGGTCACTGAATTTTCTGCTTGCCATTAATATCTAGTTTAACTCTAATGTACTTGTGGATTTCTCGTAAGAGCTGGTTGATAAAATTGAGGAAAACCGTAGAAGAGTGAGGAAACATACTTTTCGTGCTTCTTCAAATTGGATAATGAAATCTCTCTGCATTCTGGTTCAGTTCTGCGTTATTCTTGATAAATCCAATATATACATCAAGAAGAAAGATGGACACCATGCAATAAAAAATTTAGAAAGTAATCTGTAGTGCAAAAGTGTTTTGAGGATGATAAAAGCAGTATGTTTTACACCTCCTAAGTACAATAATATCACCAATTCAAGTTTCATGTCAAATATTATTTACACCCCTGTGAGCCACATTCTTTAAAACTCATTTTCCCCCAAACTCAATTTCAACCACACATTCTTCCAATAAAATAATTTTGCACATTAACCAAAAAACTTTCCCTACTTTTTAACCACACTAAAAAAATCATTTTTACAAAATCTATTCTCAAAAAATAGGCTCAAACAGGGGGCTATATTTTTGAAATGTGGTGCTTAGAATTTGTATTTAGTTACTCTTGAATCCTGCATTTGATGACAAAGAGTAAAAAATGTATCTTATATGTGACTTTATCCTGTATTTCGCATTTGATGACATGAAGAGCAAAGACTGTATCTTACAAGTGACGTATTGTGTATACCACTTTTGATGACGTGAAAAGTAAAGAATTATCTTACATGTGACTTTGTCGTGTATCCCGCAACCGATGACATGATGAGTAAAGATTGTATCATACATGTTATTTTGTCTGAGTATCCCGCATTTGATGACATGAAGAGTAAAGACTTTATCTTACATGTTGGAATGTAACATTCTTTATGGTAATAAGCTCTAAATGTCACTAGAGTTTGAGTATACATTTGAAATCCAGTGAGGCAGTTGGAACAAGATATTATCATTTTTTAGATATGTTCATTTTTGAGATATGATACACATTCCATTATAGAAATTTCAATATTATGAGCCAAACGCATGTCATTGATTTTTTTGTCCGCTTTCTTCAACGTAGATTAAATCTCTTTCAATGCTAAAAAAGTTATTATATCATGAATTTCATCCCCATCCAGATATATATTCTGATAGTTATCCTTTTTAGGTAGATTCTAAGTTTCATTTAATCATTTATTAAGCAAACAACCTTCTCAAAAATATATATTGTACGCTGCTCGGTTTAACTTCTTTTTGACCTTACTGTACTCTCCAAGAAGTCCATTGTGAATCCTATAGTTCTGAAATGTGCCAATCATTTTCTTTCTATTTTTGATCCATAATTAGCCAACAAATGGAATTACGTTCTTTATCTGGTCAAAAAGTTTAATTAAAGAAATGGATGCCTACTACGTCAGTGAAGGCGCATGGGGGGAGCAATAGGGGGATTTTTTATCCTTTTTCCTTCACTATAGCAAGTGGAGTGTACGAAATGAAAGAATGAAGTGATAGCGGCTGGCAAGCTATTGGTTGGGAAAAGAGTACCTAGTTGTCTTGCTTTCCCCCCTAAAAGTTCTGTTTTTATTTGGGACTTATTTGGATCATGGATGGAATCAGGCACAATAAATAATCTGAAGACACATAATGAAAAGATATGTCGTCCGATATTGTTAATAAACTGTTTTCTTTCTCAATGTAAATCATGGGACTAAAAGTGGAAAAGTTTCCATCTCCACAATTAGCCTTCCAACTTTTCTTTTTTCGCCTAAACATGTAAAACAAGAGGGAAGAACACTTCCTCATCATTCTTAGTGTCCTACTCACTGCCACTGTTTATTGGCCACTGTATTACTACCCTATCAACCATCACAATGTTATCATCCCACCAGCACTCACCCCACCAACTCCGGCTGCCAACATAAATTGACCAGAAAAATCACCAACCGTGCATAAACAAATTGTTACCCATATTATTAGTTCACAAATCCCAATAATATTTCTTCTATTTTTTCCCAATAATACAAAAACTTAAAATTGAGCTATGTGATCATCAACCATCCATCAACATCATTTTTACCCCGTATGATGTTCCCGTTCCCAAACCTCAAGTGATGTTTGTTTTACTAAGCCTGCCAATACAATGAAAACTTAAAACAATTGGAATACATATTTTGATCATGAAATAAAACTTTGTCTTGTACATTAGAAATTAGGATGCTGCAAGTGTTTGCGAGCGGAACATCACAGCTTTAAAGTTTTCCTCAATAAGTTCTGCATTATGTTAGGAGTTGCTTTTGAATGTAATGTATCTTAATTGCATTCATATGCTGAAAGGTATGTACATATGTAGAGTATGTGATGAGCTTTTTTTTTCTTTTTTTTTTTTTTGATAGGCAAGTATATGATGAGCATATTCCCCCACTGTCCCCAATGTAAAGTAATGAGTAAAGCAGATACTAATTATCATGACTGTTTTACATTCTTGATTGAAGGTTATCTTTCCTGCACTTGATATCCGTGTAAAAAATGTGGCACGAACTTACTCCCTTGAGCATGAGGGAGAAAGTGTGCTTTTTGATCAGCTATTCACATGGTTGGACTCTGATACGCAAAATGAAGGAAGCTACAGGAGAGAGCTGGCCTCCTGTACGGGAGCCCTTCAAACATCAATCAGTCAGCACATGGCCAAGGAAGAGGAGCAGGTTTAGTTTTTATCTTCCCTTAATTGTTTTGTAATCATGACAGTTGACTGCCTATGGTATGGTCATTGTAAAACGGTGTACTCCAGTGGGTAACAACAAAGCATGCACAGTTTTCTTACATACTGCCTTATCCATCCTTCAATAGGATTATTAGCCTACATACACTCATAACTAGAGCTATACTGAAAGTAGCAGGTCTTGTTCACCTTGGTATTAGGAGTTGTTAATCTAACTGTTTAACTAAAGGTAGCATAGGAAGCTCTAATTATAGAAAGTTTCCGATCATAAATATTGGTGTTTTATACATTACAAATTTTGTGAAATCATGTGACTATGAACCAAAATGTTTGTACATTTATACAAAAAGATTATTTTCCCTTGGCTGGAGCCATTATCATGCAAAAATACTTTAGAAATGATTTTGAAGTGAAGGTCAAAATGTCAGCAGAGTGTATTCATCATCTGGTTGCAACTTGTATGGGACCGATGCCACCCGAAACTGATGGGCCCATTTTACTCTTGGATTTTACCTTCATTAGCTTCGGAATTCTAAAATCACATTTTTGCTTCAGATTTGCTTGGGGTTAGACGTCCTTTATAGATATGTAATGGTGGCTGCAAACTTTGGGCAGCTGAGCTTCTCAATTTTTTATCTCCTTGGTTCATTGTTGCTGATCCTTAACCTTCGTTTTTGTTTGTCGCTATATGATGTTTGAGTTCTTGTTTTCTAGGAAAACCCAAAAGAAATCAGTGAGAAAATGAAAATATTTCCTGTAGAATGTGTTTATAAGAGAGACACCTTCCCATGACTGCTGTGTGTATATAATTACGCATAGTTTTATGATCTTGAAGGAGACAACTTGAATTCTTATTTTTTTATATGTCTAGGTGTCACTGTTGCTCAGAAAAGGGTGTCATTATGAGCATATATGCTGTCAGATATATTTTAGCATGTTAAATTTGCAATTTAGCTGACATACTATGGAAATAATGCTCTGCATAAATCTTTCTAATTTACTAGAAGGCAGCTAATGGGATTAAATATGTTTACCACTTCAAACAGAGATCTTAATTTTCCATTCATATTCTTTCCAAAGTGCTCTTTTTTTTTTTTACTGAGACAAATATCTGCTTTTGTGGCAGGTTTTCCCGTTGCTTATCGAAAAGTTCTCATTTGAGGAGCAGGCATCATTGGTATGGCAATTTTTGTGCAGCATTCCTGTAAATATGATGGCAGAATTCCTTCCGTGGCTTTCACTGTCAATTTCACCTGATGAGCAGCAGGATATGCGTAAATGCTTACACAAAATTATCCCTGAAGAAAAGCTGCTTCAACAGGTTAGATACCTTAAATGCAAACCACAAAGATGGAGGTCTTACTAATTACATTATTCTGACTTATGTATTCTCTGTAATGAAGATAATATTTACCTGGTTGGATGGAGTAAAGATAAACAGCAAACGTAAACGTTGTGAAGATGATTCCAGAAATGACAGTGCTCCTGTTTCTTTGGCTAGGGGCTTCATTCTTCCAACTAAGAATGGGAGCTGTGCATGTGAATCTTCGAGGACTGCTGAAAGTGATAGGCTGCTGTCAGATTGTAATATTATGATGTCTGCCATAGACCATCCAGTAGATGATATATTGCATTGGCATAAGGCTATTGAAAAGGAACTGAGTGACATTGCTGAAGCAGCTAGAAATATAAAGTTAACAGGAGATTTTTCTGATCTATCTGCCTTTAATAGGAGGCTTCAATTCATTGCCGAAGTCTGCATTTTCCACAGGTATTTTTTGTGCTTGTGCTGTGACATTTCTTAATTATGAGCTCAGAATAAAACTAGTTGTTTCAGGTTTTGGACTATTTCGTAGTGCTGTTGGTAACTTGCAGGCTTGCACCTGGCATTTTTTATAATCAATGTTTTTGAAAAGCCTTTTTCAAGTTATAATGTTCTACCTTACAAGGATGAGCTGTCTAGTTTTCATGGCGCCACGAGTTTTCAAAATGCAATTAAGTCTATTCTTCTTGTTAGCTGCTTCGGTGAAATGGAGAAACTGAAAATAATAATGTTCTTTCCTCATGATATACTTTCCTGGCCAGTATTAAACTCCAAATTAATGTTTCACAATAGTGTCTTGCTTCTTTTACTTTTGTTCTTAAATGATCTTAACTTGTATCACTTTTGCTGTAGCATTGCTGAGGACAAAGTTATATTCCCAGCCGTTGATGGAGAAATGTCTTTCGTCCAAGAGCATGCGGAAGAAGAGAGTGAATTTGACAAGTTCAGATGCTTCATAGAAAGTATTGAAAGTGCTGGAGGCAATTCATCTGCTGAATTTTATTCTAGATTATGCTCACAAGCTGATCATATAATGGAGACCATAAAAATGCATTTTCGCAATGAGGAAATCCAGGTAAGAGATTTTGGTGATGCTTTATTTCTGTAACGTTCAGCCTTCCTAAGATAAAGATGTATATGCGCTTCCAGTGAATGGGGGCACTTCTGTTCCTGCACCATTTAATAAGACACCTTCTATAGACGTTTACTGATTACCCTAAATTCTAGGTTCTTCCCCTTGCACGGAAGCATTTCAGCCCTGAACGGCAGCGAGAACTTCTGTATCAGAGCTTGTGTGTGATGCCACTGAGATTGATTGAATGTGTCTTACCTTGGTTGATCGGATCATTGAGTGAAGTGGAAGCTAGGACTTTTCTTTATAACATGCATATGGCAGGTTCTCTGCCTGCTTCCCATTTTCTCAAATTTTGTCACTTTATTCTCAATTACTATTATCAAGGGCAAAATGTGATGTACATGCTCTGTTTCTAATTCTGTTATCTAATGCAGCTCCAGAATCAGACGGTGCATTGGTTACTCTGTTCTCTGGTTGGGCATGCAAAGGTTGCCCAAGGGGCACCTGTTTGTCTTCTAGTGCAATTGGGTGTTGTGCTGCAAAAGTGCTGACAGAACCCCAAGAGATTTTCAATAGATCTTGTCAGTCTTTTGCCTGTTCAAGTACCTCTATTGAAAATTCAACTTGCGGACTAGCAAGTTATTTTGAAAAGACAGTTGAGTCTGCAAACTCAGCCCATCTAGGAGAAAGTAGTTCTTGCAATTCATCAGGGATAGAGTTCCAGAAAGCATCTCTCGCTAACCAGTCTTGTTGTGTTCCTGGTTTAGGAGTGAGTAGCAATAGTCTAGGAACGAGTTCTCTTGCTACAGCGAAATCATTGCGCTCGTTATCTTTTGGTCCTAGTGCCCCTTCCCTCATCTCCAGTCTTTTCAACTGGGAAACAGAGATCAACTCCAGTACCAGCGGGCTGACAACCCGACCCATTGACAACATTTTCAAATTTCACAAAGCCATTAGAAAAGATTTAGAATTCCTGGATGCTGAGTCTGGTAAACTTAGTGATTGTGATGAGACTTTCCTTAGACAATTTAGTGGTAGATTTCGTCTTTTATGGGGCTTATATAGAGCTCACAGTAATGCTGAGGATGATATTGTATTCCCTGCCTTGGAAGCAAAAGAAACCCTTCATAATGTTAGTCATTCTTATACGCTAGACCACAAGCAGGAAGAGGAACTATTTGAGGATATCTCATCTGCGCTAGCTGAGCTTTCTCAACTTTATGAAAACTTGAATGGAAGAAATTTGACTGGAGATTCAAGTGCAAGTCTCTCCAGTTCTTCTGATTGCATTGATAGTTCGAGAAAATATAATGAGCTAGCTACAAAGATACAGGGCATGTGCAAATCCATTAAAGTAACTTTAGATCATCATGTTATGCGGGAAGAAGTTGAACTTTGGCCATTGTTTGACAGACATTTTTCTGTGGACGAGCAAGACAAACTTGTTGGCCGCATAATTGGTACAACAGGAGCAGAAGTGCTGCAGTCAATGCTACCATGGGTTACATCAGCTCTTACCCAGGAAGAGCAAAATAAAATGATGGACACGTGGAAACAAGCAACCAAAAACACAATGTTCAGTGAGTGGCTTAATGAGTGGTGGGAAGGGACTCTAGCTGAATCTTCCCAGACATCCACATCTGAAAATAGTATCTCCAAAGGTACTTGGAATGCTTAATATATCCTGCCTTTTAACTTTCTGCCATTTATTCTGTGTTTTAGACTTCTAGTAAGAAAGATATATTTAAGAATTTGCTTGGGAGTTTCTTCTTGAACTTCAATTTTTCCATATTCAGAATACGAGTTACATGAATCAATGGACCAAAATGACTGTACTTTTAAGCCTGGGTGGAAAGATATTTTCCGGATGAATCAAAATGAGCTTGAGTCGGAGATAAGAAAGGTCTCTCGTGATTCAACTCTTGATCCAAGAAGAAAAGCCTATCTTATTCAAAATCTAATGACCAGGTTCCTCTTTTTTACAAATTGATCTTTTAGATCCCTATCTTTCATTAATGTCCTGCTTTTTACTTACTGTGGTTGGTGCATCTGTTATCTAGTCGTTGGATAGCTTCTCAGCAGAAGTTTTCACAATCAAGAACCAGTGAAACGAAAGATGGTGAAGATTTACTTGGATGTTCCCCATCATTTCGTGATCCAGAGAAACAAGTCTTTGGATGTGAGCATTACAAAAGAAACTGCAAGCTGCGTGCTGCTTGCTGTGGCAAGTTATTTGCCTGCAGATTCTGCCATGATGAAGTCAGTGACCATTCTATGGACAGGTGACATTTGAAGAAATGATTTTATCAAATGGAAATAATAAATAAAAAGGTTGTTCTTTGATATTCAATTGTTTATTTACAGGAAGGCAACATCTGAGATGATGTGTATGAATTGCCTAAAAATTCAACCAGTTGGGCCAGTTTGCACAACCCCATCTTGCAATGGGCTTCTGATGGCAAAATACTATTGCAGTAGCTGCAAATTTTTTGATGATGAAAGGTCAGCTTTCATTGAGTTTGTTCTGTTGGCAGTTTCTTGTGGCACCAATAGGTTTCTTACTTCAAATTTTAAATTATCTCAATATTTGAAATTGAAAAACCATTAAGTGATGTTGCTTTGGAGAATCAAGGACCTCGAATGAAGCACGCTGAGGTTTACTTTATTATTCACTATTGTAAAATGGCCATATGCTGAGACTGATCATCTTCTTTCATTTTAACTGCATTCAGCCATTCACCAGTGCATTTCAAAGAAAAGAAATATATCGTTTGTCTTTCTGTTGTTCAGATTTTAAGGAACTTTTGGAGTAAGCTTATTGTTAAGATTACTGCAACATGATGAATATTTTCCACATTCATTCTAAGTAACAGTAATGTTGTAGTATTGTTAATTAAGTTCGTACTTAGGGAAGCCTGTAAATCTTCCTTCTCATTCCTGGCAAACATTTCTCAGAAGGTTTGTGCTTTTTCACTGGCAATTCCCTTAAATTTTATGTTGATAAACTCTGTTCTTAGCCAGTGGTTGGTTTAATGCATATCTTCTAGAGACGTATGGTACATAGGTACGCGCATACTATCGGACGTGCATTTCGTGTAATTTTAGCTTGTGATCTGAATTTTTCCATATTATCCTTCGAAATGTTTCTTCAGGGAAGTTTATCATTGCCCATTTTGCAATCTATGTCGTGTTGGAAAGGGACTTGGTATAGATTTTTTCCATTGCATGACATGCAACTGTTGCTTGGGAATGAAAGTGGTGGAGCACAAGTGCAGGGAGAAAGGCCTTGAAACTAATTGCCCCATTTGCTGTGATTTCTTGTTCACATCAAGTACAGCTGTAAGAGCTCTTCGTTGTGGCCATTATATGCATTCTGCTTGCTTCCAGGTCTGTTCTGTTCTGCAGAATTTGTTGGGCTCTGTGTTTGTGAACTATATAACATGGTGCTGGCATTTACCCCTCTCTTCCATTGTCCCAGGCATATGCTTGCACGCACTACATCTGTCCTATTTGTAGCAAGTCTATGGGAGATATGTCGGTAAGTATACCTTTTTTCTTTCTTTGACTTAATCGAAGTTGATTGTTGATGAAATTGAAGTGAGAATAAACTGATCATAAATATTTTTTTTTTTTGTCTTTGTATTTCTTCTTTCTTTGAGGTATTGCAGTTAGTCATTTAGGATCATGCATATGATGTTGAACAACTTTCATTTTCATTTTTCGTTTCTCGTGTTGGGTTGTGAGGGAGGGGTTGGTGGAGTCAAATACGAAAGTTCTAGCGTCTACTATTTCTCTCCTGTCTCTTCAGGTAGAAATTGATTTTGTTTGTTTCTTGAATAATGATATCAATGATGTGAGTGCCAGTTAACCAATCTATTCTCTACTATCATAAAGCAAGTTCAAAGTTTCTTGCATTTTCTCTGGTAGGCATGTGCAAATTTGTTTCCAAACTCTATTATTCTTATAAGATACGTAAATTATACTCTGTTCACATCTCTAAGTTGATGAATCAAAAAGAATGATTATTAAAATATTCATGTAGCAATGTTAAATACATTTGAAAAACAGCTTAAGATTGTTTTTTTTTTTTTTATTCTTGTTCCCATTCTATGCAAGTTTTTGTATTTATGTATACAAGTTAACTTGAAAATTGTATTCTGCTTCTCATATCCAGGTCTACTTTGGCATGCTTGACGCTTTAATGGCTTCCGAGGTGCTTCCAGAAGAATATAGGAACCGCTGTCAAGTAAGCCTCGATTTCACATTACCTATGTTTCTTTCTGCTCATTTGTTTGTTAAACCAGTGGTTGAGGAACTTAATTTGGTATGTCCAGGATATCCTATGCAATGATTGTGACAAGAAGGGAAGAGCACCGTTTCATTGGTTGTATCACAAGTGTGGCTTTTGTGGGTCTTATAATACCAGAGTAATCAAGGTTGACAGCGATCCTAATTGTTCGACATAGTTAGCTATCGACGGGAATTGCATTCATCTGGTGACTGGTGTTCGTTGGTAGATGTTCGGTAACTGGGATTGCATAGCCTGGACTGTTGAGGAAACAAAAAAGTTCAAATCTTATCTATTCTACTCTCCTGTCTTCTCGTAAATACTCAATATTTTCCCAAAATTTTGGCATCACATATGTAGATTAGGATAAATAGTTATAGACTCCGATCTCTAAATAGAGAAGGGAAACCAGTCTCCATTCGGTTGCACTTGTGTCTAATTGCTGATTTATGCTTAATCAGAGGTGATGCAACTGGAAAGACATTAGATTCTGCAATGAGTCCTAGGTTTCTCTTCGATGAACAGCAACCAAAAATTATGGATTTGTTACTTTTCTATCTAGATTTCCGAATATATTCATAGAAGAAGGTTTTGCTTTGATTCACAATAAAAATTACAAAAATGATAAAATCTTGAAATATATATTCCAGATTTTATGAAGTACGAGTTTTGTTAGTTACCATAAGGTTAAAAGAAAGCCTCTTTGGAGATAATTGGATGGTATTGAATGACAAAACTATTCCACTTGTGATTGCTATGTAGTTAATGGTATGTTAAGAGTTTCAAATCTTGTTCTTATTTTGGATTTCATTTAGCAATAAAGCTGCTTGCACAGGGTCCAAGTGGCACAACCCTTCATTTAGTCAATTAGACGGCGTTGATTTATCTACTATAATTAGACGGATCCAGGAACTTTACTCACTGGGGACAGATATTGAACTTTCAAATTGTAATGGGGAAATTCATTGTCTAATGGGACAGTCGATTCACTGCCCTCACCTTAAATTCGTCAATTTAACCTTGTTTGGTGGTTCATAAAGGATTTCAAATGTTCCATATTGTTCGAATTGGAGCGTAATGTAACGGACAGTCTGTTCGACCCTCGAGTCCTCGATAGTCCCTGGAGCAGCCTCCTCCACACATGGGCCAGCAAGCTAAGATATGTAAAACAAAGTGATGCGGGAAGCTTGTGATCGAACTTGCATATAGCACATCGTTAGTGCACCTACAATAATTTGACCTTAAATCGATAATTAGCAATCTTGTCATGCGACATGGGCAGTGGAGTTTCTTGACTCTCTCCTCCACTCAATCCGCTAAAGCCCTAACGGAATGTGTTCTTCGCATCTTTGCGCTATTTTAGCATTGCATTCTCTTCCACGCTGCTGGGTCTGAAAAATCTCCACAATTGTGGCAACATTCTCTTGATGTGCAGGAGTCCACAATGGCCCCTACACCTCTTCCCACAGTAACATGTGCATGCCACCTTTGACATCAACCTCTACCCCTCTGCATTTGTTCCCTCGGATGGCTGGCTCCTCTAGCTGCAGCGTCACTGCGTACGTCGAAGCATTCGATACAAATACCTCGCCATTTGATTTCTTTTGCAATGCCTTGTCACACACTACGAAACGAATGTTTGTGTAGTAAGCAAAATACGTAACGCATGCCACAACCTCCGTCATCCTCAAAAGTTTTCCATCACCGAACTCACTTGCTTGCCAACCACATTACCACACATCTCGTGGCTTTCTCCTGTATTTGGCAGTCCCAAAATCATTTCCTTGGGAATGCATGCCATCAGTCTTAGGTAAACCAACACAACGTTTTAAGAGGACCTGCTCTAATACCAATTCTAACAGACCGTTTGTTCAGCCCCCGAGTTCCCGACAGTCTGTTGAAAATTGAATGGAGAATACACCGAGAATTGAAGTAATGTTGCAGCACCAAATACAACTTGAAGACAAGAAATCAAAATTGAAATATCCACCAAAAGACTTGATCACGATACCATTGTCCTCAAACAATATTTGCCCCCTTTA
>CAIGRF010194769.1:0-11719 GCA_903798235.1 Fraxinus ornus | reverse complement strand
TTTTTTTTTTTTTTTTTTTTTTTTTTTTATCAGTTCCTTACACCATTGTAGTCTGGTTTAGTCTAACCAATATTAACAATTCATTTATGTGATAATTCTCTCAATTATGAGTGCTTCAACAATCATGTTTATACCAAGTGATTCAAATTCACTAGTTATCTCTAGTCCCCTAACAGTTCTTACTTGCACAGTTGCATATAGTTTTTCTCTTTTTGATGTTTTCTTTTCAGTCCAATATTGACCTCACCCATTTTTCTCTTATTGGTCCCTGTAACGAGCTTTTAATCGTTGAGTGTAATGCTTAGTTTCTATAAAAGAAAAGCAAAATTTACAAGGAATCTCTAGCATTTTGTCATCACCAAGCTCATACTAGAAAGTCAAAGGCAGTCCATACAATTATTTTGTACATGCATGGAGTCACCACAATCATAAATCATTTCTTTTACGGGCTAGAACACCCTAAATGATTATATATATGATTAAAGGGTGTTGTGAATCAAAGGTTAAGAATTGAACACCTAAGTCATCTTTTCAGCCTATAAATATGAATCTTCTTGTTTCTGTACAATGCTATACTCAATTATTGTACATTTATATGTATATATTTAAACACAATTTATACGAAAGCAAAATAATATCATACAAACACCAACTACTAAACAAATGACAACAACTACCCCGGTGATTCACCCCCCAAGCTTAAAATATTCGTTGTCCCCAATGTGAAAATAAATACAAATGAGGGTTAGGGCTCCCTGAATACATTAGTAGGGTTCATTGCCATCGCCTTGGTGAGGTGAGTCCTGGTTGACTGGATGATATAGGAATGTGGATACTTGCATTGATCAAGTTGATGCTGGATCCCATCATATATCTGTTTATTCCTCAATTCCAACTCGTCTTGTCGTTGAGTGAACCGCAATTGTATAGCCTCCATTTGACCAATAATGTCCTCAGCCGGCACACTGATAGGTGTAGGTCGATAGGTACGGGATGACTGTGCCTCTGTGTCTAATGGTGGGGTACTTGCAAATAGCTGCTTGCTAGTGAACTACCAGATGATCTTTTTAGTGAGGACAGGTTAGGATGAACTATCTTCCCCCTCTCTGAATAGCATAATTTAACAATGACGTCTCCTTTGTCATTTCAATAATATTATTGCTGGGCAGAAGTTTAGCACATATGAAATAGTGCCACACTTTGCATTCAGGAAACATGCCCACTGCCAAAAGATTAGTGACATTGGTGTCGGATCGTTTCCATGTGGTGTCAGGATGGGCTAACTCTCGAATTACGTTTACTGGATCGATTGCCCCTCACGCAATTTGAAAAAGTCATCTTTATCTATATCAAGCAGTCTATAGAACCTATATTGATTGTGGTGCGGTAAAAATGAATCTACTTTCCCCTGACATAAACTTTTAAATCCCTGTGGTCTTTAGCATTTGCATAAAATTCACGCACAACTGGTGTTAACCCTAACTATGGTTGTTTTGTAAACAACTTCCAATTCCTGCCCTCAATTTGCTCCCTCATATAAAGCTCAAGTTGTCAAAACCCCGTTCCGGAATACAATTTTTGTGAACTAACATGTCATGATGTCTTTTCTTTGCTTTCTCACTTACAAATTTACTACTGTCAAAAGAATTTGACGAAGAGGCTAAAGACTTCGATTTTTCTTTAGCTGGCATGGTGTACTCCGAAAAACAACAATGTCAATCAAGTATGACCACCATAAGCAAACCTAAAAATGTCCTAAAAAATCCACTACAAACTTCACAAAATATGATGAATGTTGATTACACAATTCCCACAACAAAACAATTCCCCTCTAACTATTCAATCCCACAATAATCTTTTTGTAAATTCCCTAATGTTAAATTAAGTAGGTAAAATTATCAAATATGCCTAGTGGTGGCAATCGAGCCGAGCGGCTCGTCGGCTCGGCCGCTCGGCTCGTACTGTAGCGGCTCGCGAGCCGCTCGGACTTGTCAAAAAAGAGCCCGAGCCGAGTAGGTCGGCTCGGTAGGCGAGCCGAGCAGGCCGGCTCTCGGCTCGTTTTTTACGAGCGGCTCGTCTATTTTTTTTTTAAGAAGGATAGTTAAAAAAATTCAAAAAAAGGCGAGCCCGAGCCGAGCAGCTCGACTGGCTCACTACAGTACGAGCTCGTGGGCCGAGTCGAGCTCGCCCACGAGCAACGAGCCGAGCAGAAGCTGGGCTCGTTTTAGTAATGGTAAACGAGCTTGAGCAGAGCCGAGCTCGTGGGCAACGAGCATAGCCAAGCCGTTTGCCACCACTAAATATGCCTCCAATGGAAGTAAAGTTCTTTGAGGAATTTCAACAAACACCTTGTACTTCTTTCACAAGTCAAATCTAAAACTCCCCCAAAACTTCTTCTAAACCTAGTCCCAAACATACATTCAACATATAAAAATGTCAAAACACAACAAGCTACCAAAACACATAATAATTTCTTGTACATCATCCAATCACCAAGTGTATTATAGCACAAATTAGCACCAATCACTAAAGACAAGTGTATCTACTTACCCTTCCATGTGTAGAAAGCCCACTAGATTGAAGGATTTGAAGTGAACCTTGGAGCTTGTGGGGTATAATTTGATTATGGAGTAAGGGCCCGTTCGGTAGAGATTAAAATCAAATTAAAATTGAAAAACTAGCCGTTATTGTTGACTTTTATTGGACGAGTGGGATCCAACAACGGCTATATTTTCAATTTTAATTGGATTTTAATCTCTACCAAATGGGCCTTAAATCTTGTTATGTTGGAAGGGAGTGGGAATGGGGTGATCTTGAGGTATTAAAAATATGTAATAAGTGTGATGTAGATGATGGGTTTGTTATGTATGTAAAGATTTATATGTAAAAGAAGGGAAAAGAAAAGAAATGGGGAGGGGGGGTTGGGTTTGAGAGGGATTCAAGAAAAAACGAATTGAAAAATAAAAAGAAAGAGGGGAGGGGAGGGGAGATATATATGTATATAAGGGGGTGTATGTATAACAATAGAGGGAAAGAAAGATGAAATAAATACATAAATACATAAATAAATAAATAATCGGGTTGGGACGTGGCGCCGCAGCGCAACAATTATGGCTTTTTTTTAACTCGTTTTCTACTGTTATTTTTTCCCCAAACTCAATAACTTGATTTCCATCTCCCATCCAAGCTCGGTATCACCCTCCACTTGAGATTTCTGCTACAAAATACAACGAAAATGTTATGACTAAAAAAATAAACAATTAAAGAAACAAATTACAAATTAAAAACTAAGTATTGAGTAAGTGAAGTCATTAGTTGGACTTTGTGCCGCTATAATTCTAGGACATCTAGTTCAAAGCCTTCTTTAGCGGTGGGAAAATCTTCTACGTAGTGTTTGATAATAGTCCATTAACATTAAAATTTTCCTTTGTTGGGTGGTGTAATTCAAGTGTACCGTAGGGAAACACTTGCAATACCGTGAAAGGTCCGGACCGTCTTAATTTCAATTTTCCTGGGAAGAGCTTAAGTTTAGAGTTGTACAAGTGTACTTGATCTCCCACTTTGAAAATTTGTTGTCTAATGTTCTTGTCAATTGTCATGCCACTGCTTTGTCTTTTCTTAATAGAATCAGTATTTTCATAGGCTTCCATTCTGACTTCTTCCAATTCATAAAGATGTATTATTCTTGTTTTTCCAACTTTCTCTAGGTTTCAACTACATCAATGCCCAGTATACTTTATGCTCAAACTCAACTACTAGGTGGCACGCTTTTTCGAATACTATTCTATACAACAACATTTCAATTAGCGTCTTGTAAGCGGTTCGATAGGCCCACAAAGCATCAAACAATTTTTTGGACCAATCTTTTCACGACGCATTCATCGTGAGTTCCATAATTCTTTTCAGCTGCTAATTAGAAGTTTCAACCTGTCCACTCATCTGTGGGTTATCATGTGTGGCAATTCGATGCTATACCCCATAAAAGCACTTTATGGGATTCCCTATTGCGAAAGTGAGTTCCACCATCACTTATGATGACTCTTAGTGATCTATAGCGATTGAACATGTGTTTCTTTATAAATCCTACCACCACTTTTGTATCATTGGTGGGCAACGTCTTGGCTTCCATCTATTTGGAGACATAGTCCACTGCTACTAATATCTATTGTTATAGGACGATGGAAAATGTTCCATAAAATCAACACCTCATACATTTTTTTAGTGGCATCTCGTGACAGGCCAATATATTACCTATCCTTTGACATTTATCACATGATCTGTAGAAATTGTGATAGTCCTTAAATAATGTTGGTCAAAAGAAACCGCATTGAAGCACCTTCGTTATTGCTTTGGTGGGGCCAAATTGTCCTCCATAAGTTGAAGCATGATCCTGTGATAGGATGAGCTTCATCTCATCCTCTGGCATACATCTTCTGATGATTTGATCTGCCCCTCTTCTGTATAAATTTGGATTATCTCAATAATAGAATTTCGCTTCATGAAAAAGTTGTTTCTTCTCCTGATAAGTCAAGTCTGGATCCACATACCCACTTGCTAAGTAGTTGACAATGTCTGCATACCACGTAGCATTTTCCACCTGTAATAACCACTTGTCTAGAAATATCTCATTGATATCCACCGAATTTGAATCTTTCGACTATTCAAGCCTCAATAAGTGATCCACTACCTGATTTTCTATTCCCTTTTTAGCACAAATCTCAATATCAAACTCTTGCAGTAACATAACCCATCGAATCAGACTGGGTTTAGTGTCCTTTTCGAACAAATATTTCAAAATTGCATGGTCTATATAGACTATCACCTTTGAACCAATCAGATAAGAATGAAATTTGCGAAGTCAAATACCCATGCTAGCATTTCCTTTTCAGTTTTCTCGAACAAATATTTGAAAAATGCATGGTCTGTATAGACTATCACTTTTGAACCAATCAGATAGTAGTTGACATGCGTCTTTCCATTCCTATGCTTTGACCTAGTACTGTTCCCATTGCGAAATCATACATCCTTCTCTAGTAGGTTGCACAGGTGTTTTGTAATCTTTGAAAAGTCCTTAATGAATCTTCGGCATGTCCCAAAAGCTTCTGATTTCTCTAATGAAGTAGGTTGATGTAATTTTTCAACCACTTGTACCTTGGCTTTGTGAACCTCAATACCTTGTGAAGAGATCCTATGCCCCAACACTATTCCTTGCTTTGCCATAAAATGACACTTCTCCTAATAGCACTAAATTATTCTCTTCACACCTTTGTAACACTAAGGATAAATGCACCAAACAGTCATCAAAAGGATCTCCAAATATGAAAAAATCATTCACTTCGATGTACTTTTCCATCATGTCAGAAAAGTTGCAAGTGCGTTGCATAAACCAAAAGACATTCTCCTAAAGGCAAAAGTACCATAGGGTTATGTGAATGTTGTTTTTTCTTGGTCTTCTGGAGCAATGGCTATTTAATTGTACCCTGAATATCCACCCAGAAAGTAGTAATGAGGGTGTCTACTATCCTTTCGAACATCTGATCAATGAAGTACTATAAGTGATCTTTTCTTGCGGCATTATTCAGCTTCCTGTAATCTATACACACTTTTCACCCCGTTACTAACCGTGTTGGTTGATAGATCATTGTTCTCATTCTTCTCAACTATAATTCCACTTTTCTTAGGCACGACATGTACTGGACTCACTCAAGAACTATCTGATATGGAATAGGTAATCCATGTATCTAGCCATTTCAGCACTTCCTTTCTCACTACTTCATTTAAAGTTGGATTTAATCTGCTTTGACCATCCATTGATGGCTTTGACTCGTCATTCATTGAGATTTTGTGCATGCAAAGTGTAGGACCAATTCCTCTAATTTCAACTATGGTCCATCCAATTGCAGTTTTGTGATTCTTTAGTACCTCCAATAGTTTTTTCTCCTCATCCTCTAACATAGATGTGATTACAAAGACTTTAACTTAAGACTTGGGACCTTCTTCAGTGACGGTACCGGTGGTGATGGATTGGTGCCAAGATACTCATATTGCCAATGTCTCCTTCGCATAGGCTGTTCAGCCAACTATACAGTACATTCTGTTCTATTTGCATCTGTTAACTCGATTGTGCAATATCTGCTTCACATAGAATTGCTGAATGTGCATCAAATGTATTAGCTGCAAGTTCCTCAAGAACTAATTACGCCCAAAGTATAATGTTGTAGTTGTAGCACAATTTTGGGGGTGTCGATTCCACGGGGAGATGAAAATTTAACTCAAAGGATCAAGTTTTGGGGTTTCTCTTACAAATTGTGTGAATTTAGTTGTTTATCGAATTATTGGATTCAAATATCACTGTAAAAATAATGAAGCGTTGGGATTTTCTCGATTGGTTTGGATCAATCAACGTAAATCACCCATTCATACTACTCAATTAGAGATCTTTATCCTAATACTCTAATCGGAAAATTTTGCATACAATACTCAATCAATTCTATGGTAANCGGTTGCATTCAATTTATTTAAACATTTTTCTTAAGATTCAATAACATTTATCGCAGAAAATCTTCAAATCATATAGCTTCACAAGTTAAAGGAATCAAACAATTACGAATTTGATATTTAACTTAGCGGTAGATTGCAACGAATAATAAACTAGTAGGCTTCCTAACAATTAAACATAACAATTATGGAAATAAGTGCAGAAGAATATTCAATACTAAAAAACATGAATTAAATTAAGAAAACAATTTAGATCTCACAATATGTGGTTCCGAGCTTTCAATCTCTTTCGACCAAGTATAAAGAGTTAGTTACACATGATAGATCTAAAAAAAAATAGAGAGAAAATAGGTTGGAGACGTTCTTGTACGTTCTGGTTGCGTTCTAGGGTTTTAAAATATGTATTTATAGTTGTTTCCATAGGTAGTTGAACAGAATAAGGAAACCAGAATTTTCGTGTCAGAAATAAACCATGCAGCTGCATGCATGGTTTAGAGGCTTGCGGCCATATATAACAAATGAACTCAGCTCTCAAACTCTCGGGAGTGATCTGTGCGGCCGCATGAAATTAAAGGCTTGTGGCCGTATGGAACAAATGAAACTTTCTCCAAATAGATTTTAGTATTTTGGCCATAACTTTCTCTACCGATATCCGATTGAGGTGATTCAAGATTTTTTTGAAATTTAACTCAAAGAGATACAACTTTACTTTATAAACTATCTTCAAATTCAATCGTTTTCTATGTCCAAAATTGGTCTCAATATGAGGCTGAAAATCGATGCAAAACTTTTCAGCTTGAAAGTTGATATGTGATAATGTCTTGACTATATTTCATCCCTTTGACTCATTTCTTCATCCAATTGACCTCTAACACTCTCGAATCTTCATCACAAGGTTAAAAACAAGTTTAGAGTATTTGCACTTTTGTCCATGAACTTTCACTTACTTCCATTTTGGTCATTTCTCGCCCTTTTCTTCTAATTTCCACCGTATTCATCCATTTGCAACATGAACCAAAATATAAGTGTACTTGGAATATTTAGACGCCAATAAATCATGACAATGCAATTATTAGTGGATGAAAAACGTGTAATTGCACTATTATCAAGAACATCTACTTGGCAACAAATATTTGAAGTCAATGGGTGTTTCATCACCTTGAACACATTAAATATAACCTGCTCATTATCCATCAGAAGAATGATCTCCCAATCATACACATAAATAAGCGTTCTTCCAGTTGCCAAGCAAGGTCTTCCTAATATTAGATAAATATTTGAAACCTCTTCACGTCCAAGATGATGAAATCCGATTGGAAGATGAATTTATCAACCTTTATTAGCACATCTTCTATAATTCCCTTTGGTCTTTTAATGGACCGTCAGCCAATTGTAAAGAGATTGTTGTAGGTATTGCTTCTCCCAATCCAGGAGACCTGTAAACAGAGAGTGACATTAAATTAACACTAGCACATAAGTCACATAATAAATACTCAAAGTAATTCGAATTAATAGTGCAAGGTATAGTAAAATTCCATGGGTCCTTTAGTTTGGGAGGTAGTTTCTTTAGGATAATTGCACTCCTCGTTCAGACAAACGGTGTCATGTTCTTCCAGTTTTCTCTTGTTGAAAAGAATGTCCTTCAAAAATTTGGCATAGCTGGACATTTGTGCTATTGCATCTGAAAAGGGGGTATTTATGTGCAATTTCTTGAAAATCTCCAAAAAAGTTAGCAAACTGCTTGCCCAACTTCTTATTTTTGCAACTGTTGAGGAAAGGGATCTGGTGGCACATAAGCCTTGATGAGACTTGGTGCTCTCACTGTGGATGTTTCTTCTCTTTTTCTCCTTCTTTATGGTTGGCAGATTTTTCTTCTTTATCATCTTCTTCAACTTCTACATCTTTGTCTTTTTTGTCTTGCCTCTTTACATGTACTCCACTTCTTGTGGTAATAGCTTGCACTTGCTCCTTTCATATTGCCTGGCAATGTCCCTTGTGAGCGTTCTGCAAGATGTTGGGCTATTTGACCAATTTATGTCTCCAATTTCTTAATAGATGCATGTTGATTCTGAAAGTTTATGTCAATTTGCTAGAACATCTTGTCTGTCTTTTGCATATACTGATTGGAACTCTCTCCCCCAAACTTTATTTTTTCTCTTGTTGGGCATTATTTGAACCATTTCCTTGCTAATTATTTGACTATCTGAAGTTCGGGCATTATCTCCATCCGGGGTTATATGTTTGTCCATATCGGTTGAAATTGCGGGACCATTTTGAATGAAGTTTACTTGTTATTCAAGAGAACCCATAGACAAGCAATTTTTGTGGGATGATTGGCTCCACAATTCTCACACACTGGACTGGTTATCACTGCATGTACTCCCTATATTTGTGTTTTCACCAGTAACTCTACTTGTTTTGTCAAAGCTGCTATCTGTGCATTAATAGTTGTTGTGCTGTCCAATTCATAAATTCCAGCCTCTTTCTGTGATACCACTCTTTTTTATGATAACATTGAATGTGTCGTGGAGATTAATTCTAACAAGTCCATGCATTGTTGTACTGATTTTCCTATGATAGATTCGTCAACAGAGGAATCCACTTGGGATTTTGACAGTGACGAAAGTTCGGTGTAGAAATATTGCACTTTTATCACCTATGGTGCCCTCATGATTTGGACACTTTCTCATTAACTCCTTGAATCTATTTCATGTTTCGTCATAGCTCTCCCTACTTTTTATTGGAAAGTTTGAATTTCCAATCTGATTTTTGCTACTTTTGCCAATGGAAAAAAATTATTGCAGAATTTCTAGTCAGTTCCTCCCCTGTAGTAATACTTTCATGAGGTCTAGCATTTAACTATTCCAATGCATCAGTCGCAATGTATATGGAAATAACCGCAGATTGATAGCATCTTAATTGACCCCTCGAGCATGAAAATCTTGGTAGTTTATGAGGAATCTAGAGATATGTATGTTCGGATTTTCATGAGCTAGACCATAAAATTGGAGAATGTTGGTGGTCAAGTTAATCCAATCTGCCTTTATCTAAAAGTAGCTCACCCCAAAATCTGGATATACTATACTAGAGCGCGCGGGTGCTGTTATGGGCATCAAGAACATTGAAATTGGCAAGTCCCCTTCATTTATTTCTACTCGATCATATTGCTGATCCAGTGGTGGAGCTACTTTATCGGCAACTTGTCCAGCTGGCTATATAAGAATAGACATATTTTGATCTTAAGTCATTTGATGTTGCTGTTTTGTTTGTGTTTTTTACGTCTTCGTCTGAAAGTACGTTCTATCTCCTAACGGTTTAAGATCGTCGCCTTGGGTACGAAGCATACAACGAACACATTTTATCTATTAATAAAAGAAAATATACAAATCAAATAACAATTAAATAGTCCATGTTGACGAGGCCAAAGAATTATTGCGTTTTTTATATCGCAAGTGTAAAATATTGTAACAAATAATATCATTACCTTGAGTTCGGATTATCATTCTCACGAGAACTATACTTTAATGTCTAATTTAATATTTCTAACTACTATTTGATAAAAGCAAATAAAGAACTATATGTTGTGAATATTAAAAAAAGCACTTGAAATTAATCAAGATCCACACAAAAATTGATTGAGAATTCAAATAATGTACGGATATCAGGGCACAACAATTTCACATATTGATCACCTTTAAGTCTTAATTCAAGACTCAAGAATCTAATGTAGTATTCAATCGAATTCTATCAATCTTAATTAAATGAAATATTAGTTCCATAAATTCATATAATGATCACATTAATTAGTATATGTATCTTTACACATTATACTAATTTGACGAATTTTACTATATGGTCTAAATCCCAAACTCGCCTTTCGATTCTTAAAAGATTCACAAAATCATTAAATTAGTGGTCAAGTAATTTAATGCAGTGAACTAATAACAAAATCAACACATGTATGATAAAATAACAAGAATCTTGAATAAAAGAAATAAAGGGTACCAAGTAGATTACATTGTTTGTCATAATATGAAATTAGCTACTTATAATGCAAAAACAAAAACAAAAACAAAAAATTATTATTGAATACATCCCCAGATTTTGAATAACGATGTAGAAAAAAATTAATATTACACGAAGATCTTTCTATTCTTCCAATCAATGCATCAAAACTTGAATTTTTTGATGTTTTTCTCCCGCTCTTCAATCTCTTTTTGTATTCCCTTTTTCTCAACGTGTGGAACCCCTTCTAAAATGCTTACAAATTCTCTTTATACGACCCCACATTTGTCTACATGTAAGGTTTCTTGTGGGCTCAAAATTGGGCCAAAAAAATGATGCTCATCCGTCCTCAGATGGTGCTACGGCGTCTGATGTGTTGTGTTGCAGCACAGCAGTGTCGTGTAACAATAGAAGGTGGCATCGCAGCACCTAACGTGTGGTGTTGAGGCTCTATACTTCTGTCACATGTTGTGTTTCTATAGCGCCGCGACGCCGCACATCTGCCATTCTACGTTTGTGGCACCGGGTACCACTCTTACTTCCTTTGATGATGTGATTTTACTCTTTTGCCCCTTTCGTTCCTCTTTTCTCTTCGATCCATGCCATGGTTTTCTCATTTTTCTCCATGATTTGCATATCATCTTACCATTCCTACAAAATAACACTAACAAACATATTAAAAATGATCAAAACCCATAAGATCTAGCTCGTAATCAAGAAAAAAATGGAATAAAACTCGTGAGTAAAACACACTCGTCAGGTAGTGCATTAGTTTAAATTTATCTTCAAATTTACACCGCATAAGTGTCAACTAATATGAGACAACTATGGAAGTTTGATCACTATTTAGATTAAATTTGATTCTTTATTCACCTGAATTTGTTGGCTCTTATTCTTAATTGGTTCTTCTTTTGAATAAGAAATGTACAATATTGGAATTTGTTTTTAATCATTGAGGTTTTCCGGATTGGTTAATGAATGATGATGATATTTATGGAGATTAATCACATAGATGATCAGGGAGAGAAATTGTAATTACGAGAGAATTATATTTTCTATATACTTACAAAGGAGAGATTATATATATACAAGTTTAGAATTCTAAATAAGGTAAGAAAATTCCTCTAATCGTGCCCTAATTATTGACGCTAACACTCCCCCTCAAGCTGGAGCATAGATATTAATCATGCCCAACTTGTTACAAATATAATCAACC
>CAIGRF010194754.1:0-17578 GCA_903798235.1 Fraxinus ornus | reverse complement strand
GGCAAGAGTAATGACAACGGGTATGAAATAACTTCTCCCCAACAAGTCGGTCATCATGAAGAAAGTGGTTATGTTGCAAAGTAATTGGGCAGTTCCGAACAGTTTTATCATCCAGCAGTCACTAAGGGAATATAAAAAGAAGAGAAGACATAGAGAAAAAGGGACCCCCGAATTAAAAACTCTCAATTGAGAATATGTAATTTTAATTTTCTAGTTTAACTTTAAAATTCTTCTTTCAGTACTCGTGTGCTTGCGCCCCTTGGAGGCATTTTTTTCGTTTCCGATTGTAAATCTTCGCCAATAAATACACCCATTTTTGGTACTTTGTCTCAAGAGGTCTGTTCCTTACACAATCGTCTGATCCCTTTTTAATTGTTAGCGAACGAAAAAAGCGCGAAACACCGAGTAATCAAAATTGAGCAACAAAATCAAACTTGATTAACAATAACCAAACAGGGCTAAAACAACTACTGTAACAGAATCACCATGAAATGCTTCACCTGAAGGATCTTTGCTAGAATCATCACATTCAACCATGAAAGAAGCATAGTTAACTAAATCAGCATCTTTGTACCTATGTGGAGGCATATTCTTAAAAATGGGTTGTTTCTATAAATTGAATACAATGACACTTCTAGTAATGGTAGTAAAGCGAAATTATCCATGACTCTCGATCTTAACTTAAACATATTCATCAAATTAGACCAACAACAAAACTCCGACGGTACTGAACCAAACTCACAATTTACCTGAGTCATTAAACTTGTTGATCCATCAAAAATTCTGTAGATATTTACAAGACATATAATTGGGACTTTTTTTGTCCTTGTAACACAATAGATCACCTCTACAATCACTAAGAACTCCACAATCACCAATGAATTTGTACCCTTTTAAGTCAAAAGTACTTAAAGAGATAATATTTTTCTCCAAACCAAGAATATGAAGCGAGTAAAATAACACAACAAAATCAATCCCATATAAGCGAGCACTACTCGCATCCTAATAAGCCACAACAAGAATCTTGTACTGCGATCCAATAGCGAAATATCAAACTTCATGAATGTCGTCCCAAAATCAAAATCTCCCTATTAATAAAACCTAAACTCTGATATCAATTTATTGTGATAATAGGCGAGAAAATAATATGACATATTATGAAGTAATTAATCACAAACTCAAGAACAAAAATAATTGGCAGCGGAATGAAGATTCACTAAAATATGAAGAAAGAATACAATGATTTTATGTTTTTGATTTGTCTAACTTGTAAAAAGGTTAAACAACTTAACTAAATTGTAGAGAAGAGCCAAATATATATAGAGAACAATCCAAGTCCTATAAGTAGAATTGTAGATGGAATATGATGCCCATATCTTATCATCTTCAAGTCCAACAAAAATTTCAACTCTCAACTGGGCTTTCAAGTAGAACTTCAACTAGAATTTGCTAAACATACTTCAATAAGGATTCCAAAATAGTATTCTAAATAGAATTATTCTTAAGTCGACTTTAATTAGAATTCCCAATTATTTTCTATATAAAATTCGAGTCACACCCTAATTCTAATAAAAAATTATAAATCTTTATATGTTGAAACCTTTTCTTTATTGTCAAGATCTCCATGTCAAATAACCAAAAGAATTACAAAGTGTTGAATATATCTTGATCCATTGTATTGAGTATTGAAGATCAACTGCAGCTTCTTGATTTTGGCTTCTTAATCTTGACTATTACTTCATTGTTTAGTCTTGATTCTTGATTTGTGAGTTCTAGACCCATCAATGGTCATGTATATTAAAACAAACATATGATATAGATCAAGTATGAATGTGTTGCATGAAAATTATATGCAATATGATCTAAACATGCCTATGAGAACATGCGCAAAACTTAAAAATGTCATATCCAATATTCAAAATACATCAATTAAACAATTTTTCAACTAGCCCAAACCAAATAAATAGGACATCTAAATATTTCCAGGTGTACACAAACATCTACATCTTTATAAACTGAATTCAAGTCTTGTCATTGTCTCATTAATAAAATTATCACGGATCGGATTTTGGTGAGAAAAAAATGAGTATTGCTACATATAAAATGGCGTGTTGAAAACAAAATGTAAAACTCATTTCTGACCGGTTAAGTTTTAAGATCAAATAATTCGATACTAATCTGTGCTCGTGAGAGAAACAGAGGAACAAGTTGTACGTATAGACAATGAAACAAGGATGTAGAAAGCTTGCTGTGGTAAAAATGAAAGCACTTGTACTTGGTACCTTGAGGTCAAATTGAGTGGGCAAAAGGGGCAACCTGGTTACTGGAGGTTATTGATTAGCATTAGTTTTATAACCCAAGAGGATGATGGATTTAAGGGTAGTTTTAGAATTTTGAAAATAGAGGAATTATTCTTAGGGGCATGACAATGGTGCTAAAGTTGTTTACTTATGATATGCTGTCGAGTCTTATGATATGAAATATTTTTTTAACGAATTAGCAAACTCTTTTTTTTTCTTTTAAATTTTTAATTTAAAATTCTTTAATTAATATAATTAAATAAAGAATTTTGAATTGATAATTAGTAAAACGAAATATTCTTTTTTAACAAATTAGAAAATTCTTTTTTTCCTTTTAATTTTTAATNATTTTCTAATTTAAAATTATTTAATTAAATATTCATTGTAAACAAATCTTTAATTTTTTTTCAAATTTAATAAAACAATATTTATATTCTTTATTTAATATTAATAATTTTCTTTTGTTTGAATTCTATATATATATATATATGTATAAAGAATTTGAAATTGTTACTTACTAAAATGAAATATTCTTTTTTAACGAATTAGCAAATTTTGTTTTTCTCTTAATTTTTTAAATTTAAAATTCTTTAATTACATATTCATTGTAACCAAATCGTTAATTTTTAAAAATTAATAATTTCGTTTTTTTAAATTATTCATATATATAAGTAAATAAATAATTTTAAATTGATAATTACTAAAATTAAATAATATTTTTTTTCTTTTCCCTTTTTTTTTGTTTCCTTTAATTAAGCAATATTTATTTTTAATTTGACTTATTTCAATTTTAATTTAAAAAATTTATTGAAACTTTTTTGTTTCATTTTTGTCCGTAATTCATTTAATTTTTATTAGTATCGGTGTAAAATAAATCTTGCGTATAGTAGTTACAAATCAGTTCGCTTAATTTTCTGTTATTATGTTTTATTGCATTATCTATTGTGTAATATTTTCTAACATTTGAATTTTTGCAGGATGGATTACCATCTCGATATAGAGTTGAGATAGATATCGGGAAAAACTACTTGGAATAGTAGCTTTGACAGTTTCACTTACGCCGTCCTTCCTTTGACCTTGCATGAGTGGATGGAGGTGGAGTACTTTGGACATATCATCGACTCCTTACTATGTCGGCTACTCAGGCCAGTCGATGACGATGCCTTCCCCTTCGACCTCGGTGGCAAGGTCGCTACTTTCTCTTTATTTGAGTTTGCCCTAGTGACTAGACTAAAGATTACGGATGATGTAGCAGCTCTTGATGGTACTCTAAGGAGCAGTAGGATGCACGACGCTTATTTCCAGGGACAGGGGACAATACTTCTGTCGCAGCTAGTCGACACGATCAAGGGATGCAATCGATGTTGGACAGACTGAAGCTCGGACTGGTCTATATCATTGAGAGTGTGTTGCGGTGTCACCACAAAAAGACTACGATAAACCTATTCCATTTGGAGATCGTCGACGATCTTGATGTCTTCAACACCTATCCGTGGGGTCGGAGATGTTTTGATGACACGGTGCACATCTTCGCCAGATCGCACTTGAGGCCAAAGGGGGCCGTGCGTTAGTACGATACATACGGATTGTCCCTGACAGAGCAGGTAAATGTTCGACATAATTAACTTTAAAACATTTTCTATAATAAATATGTATATAATAGTTGTATGTGTTGCAGATTTGGGCATATGAGACCATCCTCCTCTTGGGTACCCGCTTTGCGATGCAAGGGGAGATACACTGCCCTTAGATGTATCATTGGCGAGCATCCCGACATGTCGGATGTCCATCGGGCAAACAGTTAGTAGCACTCCTCGACGACCCTCAGGTGAGTATTATACATTTGCAATTTATATTGCACGTACTTTCAAAAACTCATCACATGTTCATTAACTAGTTGAAATCTCAATATGTCAGCTTGAAGTCATAACTGAGCTGATGTTGTCGATGGAGAAGGATGGTCGAGGATTTGTGCGTGGATTAACCTTTCCGCATACTCCACGAGACCAGATGTCCGATTCTATCATGGACCGAGATTGGGTATGAGAATTGAATATAATTTATTGATTATCGTTTTATATGAGTTAACCTATTTTAATTAAGTTAATAATTTTTAATGGTATTTGTATAAAAGCGATGTCCAGTTGATTGACGATTACCTCCGCTATTGATGGGATCGCCTACACCCCCCGATAGGATAGCCTCCGTCGTCGATGAGATCTCCTTCTTCTCCATCCAGGCACCTCTCCCGTGGATCTCCTATGCACAGTGATCTGTATGACCTTCTGGCTGGATTTATGGCGGAGATGAGGGAGGAGGTGGGCGCACTACGAGGAGAGGTAGGGGCGCCGTGACGAAAGTTGAGTGGCGAGATATAGAGTTTACGTTAAGATGTTGCAATAATCCACAGCCGTGTATCAGACCTTGAGGTGGAGGTCGTAGGGCTTCGAGGCAATATAACAAGACTACAAGGGGGTGATAAACGGGACGACGAAGAGGGTGATAGATGGGACGACTCTCCATTGTGGCTAAATACTGCATTTTGGGAGCCGACGAAGGCGAAGGTGGACCCAATGATGGAGGTGGAGGTGCCCGATGTGGAGTCAGTGGCAAAGGCTGAGGGGGTGGCCGAGGAGAGGTGGTACCCCCGATGGCGAAGGAGGAGAGAACGCCGATCGTTACAAAGGGTAAGATGCATCCTGTTGACGTACAAGAGCAGGTGGTTGGCAAGAGGTCGAGATTGCTGTTACAGTATGTCGTATCTCCCTTCACAGTTGAGGCGAAGAGGAGGATGTTCATTGACGGGTCGTACCTCAATCTCTTCTGGGATGTAGACCATGTCAAATGGAAAATGGAGTGGAGAAGAATTATGCCTGGGTAAGTATTTTACAATTTCAGTGAAGTACGCTACGCTAACTCATCTATACTTCTTTTAACATTTTTTCTATTTTTTTCCAGAGGTAGCCGCAACGTAGGGGGGAGGATCATTTCGGAGGCCTATAAGTGGTTTCACGACATCACCACTTCGGGGACTTGGCTCGCCGACGATATAAGTGAAATAGTCATATTGTTATTTATTATGTATACATAACTTTTTTGTTTATTAAATGAAATTACTCCCTCTAATTTTTATTGGTGTTTCCTGATGTAGCACATCGATCTGACCATGGACTTATTGCGTGATCGAGCTCTAAGATATCCAAAATCATTCGACATTCCTGGCCTACTCATATTGAGCACTGAGTTCGTACGTGTCAATACCATTGAGCATCAGTCACTTTAAATTATGGGTAATGAGTACGTGATGCCCGAATATATGATCGAGTGGGTCGTACGGATGTGACCGAGTGTCGGGAGAAAGCCATGTGAGGATTGTACTCATATATACATTCCAGTGATCGTGAATCATCACTGCATTGCCATGGAGATTGTCTTCGCTGACTCCACTATAAATGTATACTACTCTGACCATTCATGTACGACATAAGGTCAGCTCGAGCATAACTTGGAGCCGCTTTCAGTGATTGTTCCCTTGATGGCTGCCAAAGCCAGTGTGATCGTGAATGACAGACTAGCTATTATGCGGGGCATGATGACGGTGATACAATCGAGATCGTAAGTATTTATAATTTTTTTAACTTGGAAACTTAGTTTTTAGTTATATGTATCGAACTAACACGTTATTATTCAATTGCAGGGGCGATTGTAGCATGTTTGCAATAAAATACATTGAATTTTATAGTATAGGACATGAGGTTGATAGAATCAACCAATCATGGATACAAATTTGGAGGAATAAATTAACGTGCGATTTGTATAAATTAGAGTGTGATCACTAAACATTGTACATTTAATTGTTGATTCATTTATCAGATAATTGAAACTAATGTAAAAGTCATGTAAACATTGTATATTTTATTTTTTATTCATTTATTAGATACTTATAAATATTGTATATTTAATTGTTTATTCATTTATCAAATATCTGAGCTCTAGGTCTCTCAACTATGATTTTGTACAATTTGGTCCTTCATTTCACAGCGATACTATTAAAAATCGGTCTAATTGTCAATTAGGGGAATCTGACTTGTACAAAATTAATGAGTATGTCCTATTGCTCCACACCTACCGTACATATGCGGTCGAGGAAACTCTCCGATAAATGGTATTCTAGACGTACGTGGACATTCTGGACCACGCAGTTCAACTTGCGGAAGCAACAAACTATTATGTGGGAGAAAATGGTCGGGAACTTTCCACTCGGCTTCATAAGGTAGAGGAAATATAGTCTCAGCATACACTGCTCTCCAATAATCAGCCGTGTAAAAGAGATAGCATAATGTCCTTACTCCAAAGCCTTTATACATAGTCACCGCGACTGCATGCTCACATGGAAAACTCTCCAACAGAAATCGACGACAAGTGCATGTGTTATCAGTCAAGTCCACCATGTATGCCATATTACGTACACATTTCACGGAGTAGCGCAACTTATCCAATGGTTCCACATACAGCTTTCTCGCAAACTTTGCAGCCTTGAAGAGTTTATCCTCTTGAGCCGGGGCTAGCACGCTAGTGTGACTTTGTGCTTTCGTACGTCAGTCGTGAAACCACTACTGCAACTTGTACTGAATGTTCTTAATTATTGCGAGGATTGGTAACTTTCGATCCTTCTTAACAATGCGTTGAGAGACTCCGTATTGTTTGATGTCATCATATTGTATCAAGACTTGGAAAATGTGATCGCGCCTAGTGTTCAATCCCCATATGTGTCAGATACTCCTATGTCGGTAACGATTTGCTTCCTATTTCCACCATGAACTTATTACACTCTTCAATACTATGAGCTTCGGTCTCTCTCCTGAACAATGAAAGATGCCCATACCCAGAAACTTAGTCTTAAGGTTGTCTTGTATATGGTACATGCAATATCCATGATGTGCCTCGAAAAATACTTCGACAATACCATTTATTATAGACTGTCCCTGATCAGTTACGAAGGCAAGGTCCTCGACTTCCTCGATTACATCCCTTAGCTTTGTGAAGAACCAACGCATCGACAGATCATTCTTGCTATAAACTATGCTGAATGCAAGAGGGTAGATTTGGATGTTGACATCTTTACATGTAGCAATAATTAACTCGCCTTCGTATCTAGCTTTCAAATTTGTACCGTCGACTAGAATTAGGGGTCGCATCGCATTTCGAAATCTCCAAATGATTGTCCAAGAGCCATGAAGAAAAACTTAAAAGCAATTATTGCCCTTTGTCTCAATAAAAAAGGCCGAGCCAGGATTAGTTGTTCTCATGTTGCCCTTCGGTCTCTCTCCTGAACAATGAAAGATGCCCGTACCTAGAAACTTAGTCTTAAGGTTGCCTTGTATATGGTACATACAATACCCATAATATGCCTCGGGAAATACTTCGACAATACCATTTATTATAGACTGTCCTCGATTAGTTACGAAGGCAAGGTCCTCGACTACATCCCTTAGCTTTGTGAAGAACCAACGCATCGACAGATCATTTTTGCTATCAACTATGCTGAATGCAAGAGGGTAAATTTGGATGTTGACATCTTTACATGTAGCAATAATTAACTTGCCTTCGTATCGAGCTTTCAAATTTGTACCATCGACTAGAATTAGGGGTTGCATCGCATTTCGAAATCTCCAAATGCATTGTCCAAGAGCCATGAAGAAAAATTTAAAAGTAATCATTGCCCTCCGTCTCAATAAAAAAGGTCGAGCCTATTAAATCCTCCAACGCACATTATTTGGCCTTCCAGGCCTTCGATAGCTCATGACAACTCCGTAATCTCGACGGACGTCGTTAATGATGTCCGAAGGTCTGTAGATCGTTCGTGGGTCTTCATACTTGTGTATTATCTGTCGACCAATAAACCATGCTCGAGTTGCCTATGATCATTTCGACGAACTCCCATTTTGCAAGTATGTTCCCATGTATACTTGCGAACTACAAAAAACTTGTTCGTGTCCATTTTTGTCGCTCGCAAACGCCAACGACAATTGTCGTCGACGCAGACAATCATCAACAATGATTTAATTGATTTCTTAACTTTGAACTCAAGGTTTATTTCAGTGCAATTTGATGCGTAGCTTTCTACAAATCTTTCTTTGTTTCAAACAGTTGATCGACGTACAAATCATCATCATCGGGAATCACACATGAAGAATTAGATGACGGTCCACTTGTTCCAACCCTTGCGCTCCCACCCAACTCATAACTGTGACAGGATAAAACAATCAAATCCTCATTTGTAAAGTCATTTCCATTTTCGCTGTCGTAAACTACCGACAGAATTCTGTGTGGAACAGTAAGATCACGATGAGGAATAACTGGTTCGGGGAATAACCATATCATCCTCAAGAGCTATCTCCATTATGTCCCAAAAATCATGGCATTGTGATCCCCTCCATCCGAATCTTTGTGTTCAATTTCAGCGACATCTTTCCTCACTAAAGTCATCCAAAGAGGAGTCGTGTACATTTTGTTCAGTTCAAATAGATAATTCACTTCTTCATCACAAGGCACCTTCATAGGTAGAATCGGAATAGATGAATCATCCTTGAATTGAAATCTCAGTTCAAGATCGTACTGAGAGGGATTGATATTCAGCTTGTTTTGTAAATCATGGTACATTTCCGCATATGTCGTAGGAATAGTCGTGGAGAAAGTNGTTGTACTCTCCGTTATGGAAATTGGAGTACCACCACGTTTATCGCTTGTCCATCTCCATACCTATTGATCTTTCCCATTCGAAGTCATCAAAGTAACAAACTGACATTACAATCATATATCTAAGAAAAAACAGAATTTTTTTAAGAAAATGTATAGTTGAAATTTGACTTTTAACATGAATTTGAAAAAAAAGGTGAAACAGTTGGACAATTTTTTTTTTAAGAAAATACATAATAAAAAATTCGACTTTTAACAAGAATTCCTTTTTTTTTTTTTTTTTTAAAAAAAAGCGAAATAGCCATAACAGCCGGTCGGCTGTTTCTCACCAGATTCATTTCGTCCTAAAATGCAGATGAATTTTTTTCTCGTTCATGTTTAAAAAGTTATAGTTCTGTTAAATTTTTTTATCTACATTAACTATCTATGTCGAAATAAATTTAACGATTAAAACGTATACTGATTTAACGAAAACGAAATTAAATATACGTAAATATACTTACCGATTCGAAGTGATTGATATAAAAAATTCGAGTTTCGGCGTTTGATAAATTTTTCAGATTTTAAGGTTGAAGCAGATGAAAGATGAGAGAGTTTTTATCTATGTTGAAATAAACAGATAACAAAAGTTAGTTGATTTTGAGATTTTACGTAGGGAGTGTTTGATTTTTATTTGTTAACTAAAGGATAGTATTTTTTTTTAAACAAAACAATATTTTCTAATTATTTTATATACTTAATGGCATTTTTGTTTGTTGTCATTAAATAGGCAATCGTGAAAATATGAATAAGTTGAAAAGTCAAAATGGAAATATGCCACTTTGACTAGGTCAATTTTAAAATTACCCCGATAATTGGAAATGTTTTACATTTCTTACATGTCTACGTAATGTGGAGTTGCATTCTTAATAAAAACTGAGCACTCCGTAGAGTGATATTCATATTAAGTTAGTCTTGTGCAATAATCAACTATTTACTTTAACACTAATAATAGTTGATGTGGGATTTTGTAATTTAATTGCATTCATGTGGGTTTATTTGTTTGTTCAGCAGTTATCAATTAGAATAAGAGGAAGGAATTTTGGAGTTTGTCATGGTTGCAGAAGCAACACTCACTACTTTGGACAATGCTAAACAAAACGTGGATGCCCATCGTGTAAATGCGAATTTCGAAAATATTTTGAGGTCAAAAGGGATACTGGTAACAAAGGGCGTTTGTTCTTCACTTGTAGTAATGACTGTGGATATTTTCGACCGAGTGTAAAAGAAGATTCAAGTGGGAAATCGAGTACCATTAATGAAGGGCATGTGCCCAACGAGGAAGATGAAGACTTGTCAAGCATGTTTGATGGTCTAGCTCGAGTTATCGAGAAACGAGACGTCGACATATCATTGCACCTGACATTTCGCAAGGGAAAAGAAATTGCAAAATATAATGGGAAAGTGAAGAAGTCGTCTTGAATGGATGATTTGAGTTACGTTTGTGGTATAAAGACTACTATAATGTCAATTTGTATTTGCTATATTGTTTGTCGTAATGTACGAATGGTTTGGTCATTGCAAGCTTTAAGATTTATGGTTAATTTTGTCAACATTGGTCAATCATTGAACATATGTTTGTTATTATGCTTTGTTGTAATGTATTAACGGTTTGAACATATGTTTGTTACTGTGGTTTATCGTGTAGTTAACATCAACATCTATCGATTCTAACTACCCATCCCATACTTAATTTCTCATCTTTATTCTCATATGTAAAATTGATCTCTTTAACATAAAACCCAAATTGGTTATTTTCCACCTTCGTGTATCACCTTAATCTATTAATCTATGAAGCCATAAACAAAAGCAACGGGGAAAGAAAAGCAAAGTGCTGATGAACATCATTCCATTCCCTAAGTAGCACCAAACACAAGTGATGACCACCATTACATTTCCATGCCCTTGAACACAAATTCGATTGTTGACGACTACTACATCCTGCATGTCTACATTAATTTTTGCATCCAATTGCAAAAACTCTTCATAGAATGCCTAGATGTCCATTGTTGAAGCCAAGCAACCTCCTGGTACATGTTCAAGAACATCATTAGATTTACTGAATTGCACTAGATAAGAATGAGGTAAATGTCATAAATTGAAGTAAATGTGTACAAATACACCTTCCCAGTGAGAATCACAAGCATGTGCTACCTTGATATGGTAAATGTTGATAGTAGTAAGGCATGACATGACCTAGTGTACAAGATGGAATTAGTATATGCTTAAATGAAAGGATCATAAATAAATTATAATAAATCGTAACTGTATTTACCTTGAGCATTGAATATAACATTTGTAAGTGACGAACGGACGAAAGTTGAATATGGTAAGTGTTGTGTAAAGGCTTGAAGGTATTGTCACCCTGCATGAAATAACACCTTGTTTAACACGAGAATCAAATTAAATGAACTAACATAATATACTAACCGATAGGAATTGTGAATATGAGAATGGTGTTGGCATAGAACATTGTAGTAATTGAGATTCCTGGACGTCGGTTGCAGCCTCTTCCGTATTACTAGGCCTCTTCTAAGCCTCTTTCCTTTGCTTGACTCTGAAGTGGTCTGCATGTTCATCGACTCAAATCAGAATTTGGTTTCAAATTCCCAATCAATTAAGAGGTTAATAGACAAAAATACCATCGTAATCGTCTCACTTGTTCAATATAGTTCCGACAATCCTTCTCTACTAACGTCATATCTCATATCCACCTGCTTTTAGAACTGCGGAGTTGTAACTCTTGTGTAAGAGAATTCCTGCCTATCATTTACTTCAAGATTTCGTTTCGCACTTGTACTCAATTCTCAGTTGCATCGATACAACCTAAACTTGGAATGTCATATTTTATTGTGCTCGAGGTACACTTTGTTAATTCTCCATATTCCAAGACTATATAAAGATGCATATATTATTACTTTACAAACTGTAGACTTGTTGGTTATGGCTTCAGAGAACCACTTGTAGCGTAACTTCTTCGACTTTCACGACTACATGTGAACGTCACATATCTCATAACTCCATTGTCACCCTTTTTTGAATTTCTTTTCCTAATTGGAACACCTACGGCATAAGCATATTTTTTTTAGAAGTCCAACATTTCCTTCTCACCATTAAACATCATACCCATCCCAGGCACAATGGTGGCATCTCTTTCTAAATTTTCATTGTCCAGTACGCTCAAATTGTCCACAACGTTCTTTTTATCACATTCCACCAGCAAATCATAATTCTCATCTTCCATAATTTCTTTTCCTGCAACAAAATTTCTCATTTTGTTACAAGTTGCAGCGATAGGTTTTATAAAATATAATATTAATCAACAAGTTTGACTAGGAAAAAAAACATTATCATAAGTTAAACAAACTAAATCCATATGGTCAGAAAGCTTATTTCTCTCCAGCTTTGTCATTATCACAAGGCCAAAAAAGTTACCTCCAAATCCGACCAAGTCTCTCATTTCTCCTCCTTCCAAATTTCTTACAAGTTACAACGCGAACAAGTTGAGAAAATATACATTGAACCAGGAGAAAGTACCTTTGTCCGTCATTGGAATTCTTGGGCGCAAGTGGTTTCGAAAATCGATTTGATGTCGGGTTCAATTATTGGAAAAGTGTCGGCTGGCTGTTGTCTTTACACTATGGTCGGAGGTGCATGTCGGATATTAGCAAGAGACGGAGATGAAATCGTGGCTACCAATGGGATATTTTAGGGGAAATTGGTTTTGTCAGTCCAGTTTCGTGGGTAAGAATATTGGGAATTGTTTCTTTTTTTTTTTTCATTTTCCTTTATTTATTTTTAAATTTAATGACGGATCATCAAATTCAAAAATCTGTATGTTTTCTGTCAATTATTTTCTGTACCTATAGCTTTATTGTATTTTGCTACATGGAAGCATATTTTCGATTTCCACAAAAAAATGTACAAGAATAATGAATGTGTTCATAGGCACGCATAAGAGGCTACAAGCGAATCTTTCTTTCTCAGTTTAAATCCGTACACAATAATTCTATCATCATGAGAAGAAAGAACCTTAACCTTATTTATGGAAGAGGCCATCTGCTGCAACCAAAATTTTATAGATGTGACTGCCCTCAATTGATTCATACATGTCCTCCATTCGAGCTCGACACCACCTCGCCTACAATCGCCAGGTAATAAGATAAGGAAGCATACCAAGAAGACAACCCAGCTGTGTAGATCGCTTAGCCCGAGCCCACCATAGCTGAACCCGCTCCCAGCAACTTTGTTTACTCCTCCATTGCACACCTAAATGATGTGATATTCTCCTCCAGACTTCATCAGCAAAGTCCCCTGTGCTCAAGACATGATCTATATTTTCCTCATGACCTACAAGACAGCAGTTACATCTTGAAGCTATAGTAATACCCACTTTATGGATACGAGAATCCACACTGAGGTCCCTGATAAAGCTTTCCACATAGCCACTGACACCCACTTAGGAATAGCTTTGTTCCAAACCCACTTGGCCCAATGTACTTCTGGAGCTTTAATTCTAAGCATATCCCAAGCACTTCTTGAAGTAAATATGCCCTGCTTTTGTGGTTTCCATATCAAAATATCCTGACCCAGCATGCAAGCATGGAATTTTTGTTTTTGCATAATATTACTTGCCACCTCTTCTCCAACTAGTTCATGTAGCCTCTCAACATCCCATCTAGACTCCAAACAGACATTCTGTATTCTCAAACCAGGCTGGCTAATGTTAGTAACTTGGTGGCATAATGGGCCATTCGACATCCAATGAGAAAACCAAAACAAGATTTTTCCTTCCTTGACCTTCCATTCACAATTTGAAGCTACCTCAGGTAAAACCTCCACAATAAATTTCCAAACTTTAGATCCCTTTCTACTTAGTGTAGATACATCCACCAAACCATTTTTTGTATATTTAGCTCTAAAGAATCTTGCCCATAGAGAATCATCCGTCAATAACTTCCATGCAAACTTCATATGTAGAGACCGTTGTACCTCCTCAAACCTACGAAAACTAAGACCCCCATCCATTACTGGTTTACACATCTTCTCCCAAGCAACCCATTTTTTCTTTGGCTTTCCATTCACCTCTCCCCAAAAGAAAGATGATAGGATAGGGTTCAAGGATCTAAAGATAGACATAGGCAAATGCATTACTTATAGCAAGTGTGTTGCCATAGAAGACAACACATGTCGCAGTAGGATGAGACGACCTCCTTGTGATAGTAACTCCAACTTCCAGCCGCAATTTTACTCTTGATTTTGTCCACCAGTCCTTGGAGATGGCGAGCCATTAACCTTCTCAACACCACTGTAACCCCCAAATATGTAAAGGGAAAAGTTCCCTCATGGAAGGAAGTAACTCGAAGAATCTCGCCTTTTTGTGCCACTGTGCAGTTCTTGGATAGAAAAATAGCTGACTTTTCTCTTTTTATCAACTGTCCGAACCACCTTTCATAACAAGCAAAGTTCTTCATAAGCTCCTTCATGGACTTTTTACTTCAATTAGCAAAGACTACAAGATCATCTGCATACAATAAATGTGAGACCAATGGTGCCCCTCGAGGATGAGAGAAGGATCCAATTCGACCTGTCTCAAACTTCTGTCGTAACAGTCGTGTCAACACCTCTTCCATAATAATGAAAAGACAAGAAGAGAGAGGATCACCTTGTCTCATACCCCTAGAGGATTTAAGAAATCATGGGTCGTGCCATTCATCATAATAGAAAACCAGGGTATAATAATGTATTCTGAAATCAATAAGCAAAATTCTATAGGAAAGCCAAATGATCTTAAGACATGTATAAGAAAGTGCCAATCCACTCTGTCATAGGCCTTAGCCATATCCACCTTAATCAAAACATTACCACCTCGAGTCTTGCCATTTAAGGATTGTACCATCTCCTGTGTGAAAGCGATGTTCTAAAAAATGCTACATCCTGGTAAAAATGCCCCTTGTTCCAATGATATGATCTTAGGAAGTAATATCTTCATTCGTTTCACCATTATCTTTGCAAAAATTTTGTAAGCCACCGAGCAGAGACTAATAGGCCTAAACTTGTCAAAACTCGTGGGGTTCTTCGTTTTAGGAATGAGAACAATATATGATGATGAATAAAACCTTAGCATAGCTTCCCTGCAAAGAACTCGACAGCCGCCTCCACAACATCTTCTTTAATAATCTCCCATTAATTTCTATAGAAGGCTGAGCTAAACCATCTGGACCAGGAGAACTGTCAACAGGAATAGAAAGAATAGCATCCCACACATCCTCCTCTATTGGTAACTTACAAAGTTCGAGCCCTTCCTCCCTAGAGATGCATTCATTAATATAACTTGACAAATTTGGCAATTGGAAATCCTGCTCTTCGGATAGAAACTTTTGAAAATACTCTACAACCGCTTTATGTATCTCCTTAGGAGACGTTAACACCGACCCATCACCGAAGGTCATGGAAGATATCATCGTACTTCTTCTTTTCTGCGCAATAACAGCATGAAAGAACTTAGTATTATTATCCCCATCACTCAGCCATTTTTTCTTTGCCTGTTGAGAGAGCATTATCTCCTCTCTTCTTTGCCACTCTGATAGCTCTACCTTAGACTTCAGGAAATCCTTTTCCACCTTCTCGTTACGACCACTTTGAAGAACATTCTCCAAACTTTTAATCCGCTCTTCCAACTTCGCAGACATAGACTCCACACGCCCAAACACCTGCTTATTCAACATTTTTAAAGCCATTTTCGTGGCCTTTAATTTTGCTGCTAGCTTTTGCATGCCCCGTAACCCTAC
Source organism: Fraxinus ornus (assembly GCA_903798235.1). NCBI lineage: Eukaryota > Viridiplantae > Streptophyta > Magnoliopsida > Lamiales > Oleaceae > Fraxinus > Fraxinus ornus. Next base: position 1,749 of record CAIGRF010194754.1, on the reverse strand, counting down.
GGTATAATCACTACCCTTCCATACTAGCTCCATACAAGATTGGAAATTCTCATGTTCACACTACATCCTTTGGAACCAAAAAGGAGAAGGACCGTATGAGTCTTGTTGCTCCTGAAAATGAATGAGCATCGGGCAGTGGTCTGATGTACGCTCTGGTAAGTATTTCATTTGTAAAGCTGGATAAAGTCGTAAAGTAACCAAGTTTGTCAGTGTGTGATCCAATCTGCCCAACTGCGACCCAACCCGTCATGACCATTGCACCATGATAATTTCCTCCCCACACATTTTACTTCCACCAAGACACACCTATCAATGTAGTCATTAAATTCACCCATAGCTGCCAGTGGTCTTGGTTTTCCTTGTATACGCTTAGAATCATGTCCTATAATGTTAAAATCCCCTGAGACTATCCAAGGCAAGCCACCAATCCAAATACTCTCTATCTCCTGCCACAGATCCCTTCGTTCTAAAGCAGAACATTTTGCATGAACGAAAGAAACCACAATTTTATGGTTATCTTTCAGAATCACCCCATGCAACTCTTGAGAAGAACTACTAATCCAATCCACTCTTATATCATCCCTCCAGAAAACCCAGATTTTTCCTTCCTCACCTTCATTAGAATGCCAACCCGACAAATTAATCTGCTTTACAAACATAGCCATACAACGTTCACTATGAAAAAGTTCTGCCACCACCAAAATTGCCACATTGTGTTTTTTAACTAACTTCCCCAGCCTTCCTTTTGACGTGCCCATGCTCCGCGCATTCCACACTACCATGGAATCAATCATAAGTTCAATTTAGAAGGGCGTGCTCACGCTCTCTTTGACTGTCTCAGTGTTGAAACTTTAGCATCTCGCTTGGTTGCACTTCTGTGAATTTTTGTGTCTGATATATAATCCTTTTCCCCTGGATCACGAGCATCACCATGTACATCTGATATCTCACAATCAGACCCAATACTCATCATTTTATCTTCCACATCATCCTCTTCATTCATTAACTCAGCAAGAATAGTAGCACTATCATTTAGCTTATCAGTAGGAACCCCCATGTTATCAGACTCAGGCCCCTCCCCTGTCACCTGTTCATCTAAATTCTAGACCGTCAATTTCTTACCAGCCCCACCATCATGCTCCTCCACATTTTCAATGGTAAATTGTGTCTGTTCATGTTCCATAGACAGCTCTCCATCTCCTTGTCATTCACCTCCACCTCATGTGCCATATATTTCAACGCCCTGTTACTACCAGCATCACCATGGTCCCTTTCTAGGACAGTAATGTTTCCTTCCAACACATCCGAAACATGTTGAGCAACCTCCACATTCTGTGAATTATCATCACTTCTCGCCCTCAAAACCTGTTGTTCGGTCACCATCATATTTGTTCCGTTCTCTATTACCAAGTTTTTCTCCAACTCATCACCTTTTCCACCACCCATACCAACATCAATCCCTCGATCCTCCTTTCTTAAATCTGTCTTAATCACAATGCCCGTACTTCTCATATTTTCCTTTGAAGCCTCAATTTGATTCTCCTCTAGATTATTCATCTCCTTCCTCTTCCACTCCATTTTATCCTTTCCTTTATCCTCTCTAGTCCATTTGTGACCTGGTAACTGCCTTGGTTGATCAACCTTACAAGCAAATTCAGGATGACCTTGTCTTCCACATTTGTGCAATAGAAACCTAGTTTCTCATATTTCACCTCCTGCCCAGGGGCGGAAGCAGACTTTTTATGTTGG
>CAIGRF010194752.1:27338-44347 GCA_903798235.1 Fraxinus ornus | reverse complement strand
AAACAAGAAAACCATTAACCATATATACACACACGACTAGAAAAATGATTTTCAAAGTATTCGCGTTCATCTAATACCAAGCACCACATGCCAATTCATTAGCGAGTCTCAAATTTAGAGTGTGTTCGGTAAAGCTTAAAATCGAATTAAAGTTGAAAAATTAGTCGTTATTATTGACTTTTATTAAACGAGTGAGATCCAATAACGACTATATTTTTAATTTTAATTGAATTTTAAATCATATCGAACATGTCCTTAAATTTGTTATCAATCAACAAATTATTGTATTATTTAATTGATACCTAGCATAAGCTGAATACGATGCTCAGTATGTCAATTCTTCACATGAGTAATGCTATTCAACATAAATCTATGTAGCTGCAGTGATGTACAATTAAATTTGTCTAACGAAATTAAGATTTATTTTGGTTAATTTGATGAATTCAAGTGGACTCGCATATTGACAAATGTTAGGCACCACTGATATTATGTCCTTGTTTGGTTCCTGCTATTTCAAAAATATATTTTCTCTTATTTACAATCAACATTATTCAATAAAATAATATTACACGTAAATTTAAAATATTTCTTTATTTTTAACCACATATTATTCCATCATCGTACTATTTCAAAATGTATTTTAGAAAAAATAAAAAAACTTAAATTAATTAACCTTTTAAGAATGGGAAAGTTACAAGTAACCCCATACGTCTGGACCATTTTCCCTTGTTCAAATAAAGCCCAAAATTTCAATTCAGCTTCTTCGGTACGCTCTGCACATTTGCCGATAAACACCCGCGTTTTTCAAAACCCCCCTTGCGCCGAAGAACACCAAAGTTACCGCTGCAAATTATTCACCCATCGGCCAATAGAACTATCCTATTTACCGTTTGAATCTTAACAAGCAACGGTAGCAGTTCTTAGATTCTTACTTACTGTTTGAATCTTAATAAAGAGCGGGAATTTTGAGTTTGCTTCCTATTTTCCCCCAATTTTTTCGTGCAATGGGGAAGGTGAAAAGGAGTTCTGCCATCGTCATCTCATCGTTTAAACAGCGGGAATTTTGAGTTTGCTTCCTATTTTCCCCCAATTTTTTCGTGCAATGGGGAAGGTGAAAAGGCGGTCTGCCATCGTCATCTCATCGTCCGACGATGAAGAAGATAAAGACTTCATACTGAAAACCAATTCCAGCTGCTCGAAATCAGTTCCAGTTAGAAGAACCCGCAAGAGGGTTAATAGGACCCCACTTTCTGATTCTCGTTCACGGGTGTTTCAAGACTCCAATGCCGACGGTTTTGATGTGGTAAATTTCATCATTTGATGATGTTTATATAGTATGCATGTTTAAATTGATGGGTCCGCATTTGTTGGGGTTTAATGTGTGAATTGTTATTGTTGTAAGAGTTAATTTTGTGTAGAAATCTTTATATGTTTGGTATTACTTATGTAATTTTCTATGGGGTTCTATTTGTGAAACTTGGGATTGCTGGCTGCAGATTAAACGTTTTTGTGAGGATTTTGATCAAGGGTTCCCTCAGTTCAAGGTGTCTTCTGGTATGCTATTTTTGGAGTTTTCAGTATTGAGATCGCATTTTCTCATCCCTTGTGAACTGAACTTGTTTTTCTCTGCTTCCCCATGTTTATGGAGGCTTATACCTTCTCTTGTTAGGATTTTTCACCGTTAATATTATTCATATAGCTGTGTCTTGTGGTTACATGCATCTAATTGCAATATGGATCTTCCATGCTGCGCTTTTCAGTTGCAGTTTCTGTTGCACATATGTTGTATTTGTTTACATGTTTAAGACTTGGTTAAAATTTTGATTGAGTTGCTTTTGCTAGAAAATTGTAAAATACCTATTACGTAAATATTTCCAATTACTTCGAAATGATACTGCCATAGTCCTGCTGAACAGGATACCTTAACATGTGTTTCTTTTTTTTAATTTCTGAGTCATGCTGAATGAATTGGATATGAAATAGGTTCCAGGAGGAACATGGGCCTTTGGGTAGATAAGTATAAGCCTAGATCTTTGGAGGAGCTAGCTGTTCAGAAGAAGAAGGTATCCACCTTTAACTCAAAATAAATCTGTAACGACTTTATTGAGTGTTTGTTTTCTCATCCTTGTTTTTTCAGGTTGATGAGGTTAAAACATGGTTTGAGGAGAGACTGAGACCTTCTGTGGTACTGTCTTCTTGTTTTTTGTTTTTTCCTCTCTGTGGTCGGTAGAAGGTTAGATTCTTTAGCATATTGTATAGACCCAATTCCCTCTCCATAACTTCTTGGGTTCTATTTCTTGGTGAATTCATGATTTTTTCAAGCTTTGATTATAGACCCCTCCACTTCTGGCATACCTCTTCCCTTAATGATCCTATTCCATTCTAAGGCAAATAATTTTTGTCCTTGCACTCTCTAGAAAGGGTTCATAAGTGAATAATCTTCTCTTTTATGGGGGTCACCATGTTGAGAATTCAGTCCTTGTGCCAATGTATACCTGTTATCTATAGATTCGGGAGCTGTGTACCCCTTCTATTAATTGAAATAGGAATGATTTATAATATATGGATTTACTCTGTTGTTTCCCTTGGATTGGGCGTTATGCTGATTGATTTGTCATTTGCAAAAGTTGGATTGTTTAGTATTTATTTTAGGATAAGAATCTCGGGGTTGTTTTGAAAGTGCAATTATCGGGAAGAAATCGGAATAGGAGAATAAGCAGTTTTAGCGGAACAATGAATCAAGAACTCTTTTCAGGCCTAAAACACGACATAATAATTACAGAATCCTCGTGATAACATAAATACATGAGGCCTATAAACTTGAAACACTTCGTTGACTAGAACAAGTAACAAGATTGAATACAAAACTCTAGACCGACTTCACGTTAACTTCTTCAATAAACAAAGAAACCCTTAAGCATATTTCAAGACTATTATAGAATATCAAATATTCAAACTATTAAAATAATAGTAATGCCCCCAACTAAAGACTAAAGGGCCACAACTACAGCCTTTCTTCTGCTAATAATATAATTTATGTCAGCCTAATAATCATTAAGCACACTTATTGTTTTAAGCATAACTGCTTGTTGCTTTCAGCAAAACCTACGTTATGGCTCTTGAAGTTCCTATATTTTTTTATTCATCCACCGATTCTCATGGCAACATAATGGCATACACAGCTAGTATAAGATAACGAGTCCAAGTTCGGGAAGCACTAAAAGCTTTTTAAGAAACCTTATTAAGGATCCTTGATTGAATATATCAAATTAATGAATTGCAATGTGTTGTTCCACTTTTTTGCTTCTACCAAGCCTTAATCATTAATTAAGTGGTCATATAATGATTTGGTATTTCTTTGAAGGGTTACACATAATTTTCAATTTATCTTCCGTGAATCTTTTCTATTATTCTGGACTGGATGCAGAAAAATTCATATAGCAACGTTCTCCTCGTCTCTGGACAAGCTGGAGTTGGAAAATCTGTATGTCATTTCTCTCCTATAGATTGGTGGCCAGAATGTGAAATGATAGTTTTCTGATACTATTTCTCAAGCATTCTCAACTAAATTCTAAAACACAATAGTTTTGGTCTTGCATGAAATGATTCATTCTATCTCATCTTGCAGGCAACTGTCTATGCAGTTGCATCTAACCTTGGAGCTCAAGTACATGAATGGAACACTCCTACTCCCACGATTTGGCAAGAACATCTGCACAACTCAAATTCAGGTATTTCAAGCATATTTGTGCATGTGTGCACACGCACCCATGCATGCGTGTTTGTGATTCTATATTTATTTTATGAATATGTATGACTGTGGATTTCAAAAATAGTAAGAGTATGATGACACGATTTGGCAACAGTTTCATGATTCAATTTTAGGTACTCCAATCTTAAAGACATCTGTGCTTGCGCATGCTCATGTGTGTGTCTGCATTTGTATCTGTATGCATCTATATACCCACTAATGCAATATGCCCAATGCTAAGAAATGATGACAGACGTTCTTATTTTAGTATATTTATGGATTATCTATCTGGATTCTATATTTTACCTGCAATGCAAAATGATTAAGGAGAACAATGAAAATAGAGCATCTTCTTTGTGGTTGGTACAAAGTTTACAACGCAACCACTGGGTTCCATTTCAAAGAAAAATGGTTGAACAGGAAGTTTCTGTAATGAAGCCTTTTAACAATGGCGAATCAATGGTTTAAATGCTGGAAATAGATTTAATTTTGCTAAGTTTTGGAGTTAAGTTTATTTCTTGGTTGGCATAGAAAAAATATCCGTTGTTTGAGTCTTGAATTAGTTGTTTAATGCAGTGCCTCAAGGATTGTTTGACATTCTAGGATTAGTCTTACAATTAACTAGTAAAGAATTTCCTATTTACAGTCTTTTGCCTTCTTCCAGTGGAAGTCTTATATGAATGCGAAAGTAATCATTTCATTTTTCAGTTGAGCTAATTTTTATAATAATTCTGTTATGACAGTGGTGATTTCTAACACTTCTGAGGGTTTCTTTAACCCCATAAAAACCCATTTCCCCCAATTTTTCAGCCACAGAAATTGTGGAAATCTGGCATGAAAATTTGTTTTTCTGACTTATATTGCACAAAAATATTTTACCTCCTACTTTTGCTCATCACTTCAGAAATGTTTAAGTTACACCGTGAAACTTAACCATAATACATTTGTAATATTAGCTGAATATATCTGTCAGGTATTTGACAAAATCTCAAATGGCTATTTTGAATTGGAAGAGAGAGTTTGATCTTGTAAAATTTTGGAGCATATATCATTCAAGTATTTTCTGTACCTTTTGGTTAATTTAGAGAAAATTTGAAGAAAAGAAGAGGAAGATTTTATTTTGTTCTTTCCTCATTTGCTCTTTAGAGGAGCGTAGAAAAAACCTTATCCACTCATTAGATGTGAAGACAGAAGAAAACAATGCCTAAATTTAAATTATCAATCATTTCAAATTACACAATAACCGAAAACACTTGCTCTTGACTAAAAGAGCACAAGAAAAACTATGTTATCAGCGAAAAACATATATATGTGTATCTCATCTTGAATGTGTCATAACCCATCCATAAGTTAAAAGATAAGGACTCAAGATAGAACTCTGATGCAATCTTACAGCAATAGAAAATTTTCTAGTACCACCACCTTGCATCTCACACTCATGTTTGCTTCGTTGTATATGTCCTCAATAATATTGATATTATCACCTCTACATCCCACCCTTGTGATTTCTCCATCTTACACATCCTTAATAATATTGATATTTCTTGTTCTATTTCTGGCTGTATTTGGACACCCTATCATATGCTTTTTCTAAGCCCTCGTTTGGCACCCATTTTTTTTCTCATTCTTCATTTCAACCACACATTCTATCAATAAAATAATATTATATATAAACCTAAAACTTCTCCTTACTTTTTAACTACACATTCTTCCATCAATCACTATTCAAAAACACATTTTTTTGAATGAAATGGGTGTCAAACACCCCCTAAATCAATAAAAATACTTTAGAATTCTTTATTCTTTTAGTAGACTGTTCCACTTAACTCCTAAGTTGGTCTTTGAGCCTCCACAGTAGATTGTATGTCTTTTCAACATAAAATCAATCTGGTTCTCCAAGACCTTTGAATCGGTTCTCCTAGACCTTTGAATCACACTTATCCCTTGTTTGGTATTGATTAAAATCAGATTTTAATCTTAGTCAAAGTTAAACAATCAATATTAATCACATATTTCATTGGTCCCACAACTTTTTAACCCTGTATTCCATAAACTTTTATCAAAATCTATTAAAAAATTAATTTTAATCTCTACCAAACAATGACTTAATATAAACTCAATCTGGCTTTCCCACAATTTTGCAGTATGACTGCTGAGCTTACACCTTTTGTATTTGTACGATCTTGAATATCTCCTTTATTCGTGTAAGAATCATAATCCACGTCCTCCATTCATATAGCATCTTATTATTATGGTAATGCTTTTACATTTTTGTTCCGTTTGTTCGACTTCCCTAATTGTTTGCGTCATGATTCTTGAATGAATATGAACTAGGGATACGGTACATGTCAAAGATGGATGAGTTTGAAAGTTTTGTTGAAAGGATAAGAAAGTATGGATTGTCATCAATGACGAGAACATTTCCATCATCAATCATACTATTGATTGATGATCTTCCTGTGGTAAATGGGAAATTTGCTTATGGAAGACTCCATAGGTGCTTGCATCTACTTTTGCGATCAGTTCATCTTCCAACAGCCTTATTGATCAACGACTATGGCAAATCTGACTCTGCAGAGTATAACACCCGCTACTGGGAAGAACTCCAGTTATCTTTACTTAATGCTGGGGCTTGTAAGGTTGCCTCTCGTAACCTTCTTTACTTAAAGTGTTCGCCTGTTGTTTTCTGATGGTCATGTAAAATTTTATGGATCTTTCAGGTGACTTTTAATCCAATCACAATGAACTCCATCAGAAGAACACTTTCAAAAATATGCAGATATGAGCAATTTGAAGTGGGAGATGAACAAATTGATCTAATAGCGAAAGCCAGTGGAGGGGATATTAGAAGCGCAATAACATCTTTACAGTACTTCTGTCTGAAACCATTTCCAGCGAATTCTCAATCTTTTTCCAAGAGCTCCGTGTCACATCCAGAAGAAGATATGGACAAGAACAATCATTTAAATGGTGGTATTTGTTTGCCATTCGGAAGAGATGAAACACTATCGCTATTTCACGCACTGGGCAAATTTTTGCACAACAAAAGAGAGTCTGGAATTTTATCTGAGCCTGGTATATCTATTGTAACTTTCTCTTTAAGAAAATATGTCGTAGAGTATCAGGATCTAGGATGTGCTTCAGTCTTGATCTTTAGAGGACAATTTATCATCTTCCATATCTCATCACTAGTTTTTCAGTTCCCGAAAGTTTAATTGATGTTGAACAGAAGAAATTACATCAAAAATTTGTATTTTATTTTTGAGCTCATTGTGTTGTTTTTGTAGATAGAAATGCGATTCTTTTAAAGGACAAATTCATCAGGTTACCCTTCAAAATGGATGCTCCGGAAATTGTGCTTTGTCAAGCACACGGGCAAACAAGGGCCATTGCTGATTTTCTGCATGAAAATGGTAACAGTTTGCTCTGTTTATCTCTTGCGATTATTATTTAGTTTGTACTTTCTTTATACGTTTTTAAATATGTAAGAAGATAAATATCTGAAATCATATCGATTTGGCTATAAGCTTTGTTTTATTCAAGTTTCATTGCAACGGACAATATTCAGGTAGGCATTGTTTTGTGATTTGGTTACTTGTTAAACTTGATTTTCCAAGCTAGAATGTTAACTTTGCTATTGGATGAAAAAAGAACTTAAAATTCTGTTATTGAGTTTGTGTGAAGCAGAACCACATTATTGGTGACTTTTGTTGCTTATCAAGACTTTTATTATTCATATGATGCTTGCAGTTCTAGATTTTGTGAGTGAGGACGCAATTGATGATGCATGCTCTGTCTCATCATATTTAAGTGATGCTGACTTTCTTCTTGGCGCTCTTGGTGGGACTCTAACTCGAAACTTTGAAGCTGAGAATATTATACAGTCTGCTGCTGCTTCAATTGCTGTGCGAGGGGTGCTATTTGGTAATGCTCATGCAGTGACTTCCAGGTATAGTTTCGATAACAATAATTTTCTTTGTTCCAGTTGAGTCACTTTTAAAAACTGTTATGTTGCTGATAGTGCAGATGGCATGCTATTCGCAAACCAAAGCTCTGGCAGGTTGAGCAATCACTACGACATAATAAGGTTGGTTAGCAGGGAACCATTCCTTTAGTTGGTCATCTCTATTCTTAGCCCATGTTTGATACACATTCTCACAAAAATTCATTCTTTCAAAGCTCATTTTCAACCCCACATTCTTCAATAAAATAATATTACACAAATCCGGAACTTTCCCTTATTTTTTTAATTACATATTTTCCATCACATCACATTATAAAATGCGTTTTCTTCTCGATAATGTGCATCAAATACCCCCTTAAAATCTGTCTTGGTTATTTTGAAGAAAAATGTTTTTAAACATTTGGTGTCCTATATTCTAGTAACTTTTGTTTGTACCAATTGTATTTTGCCATTTAAATCCTAAGAATCTTTGAATTGTGAAAAAACATAATGTTTAGTTGCAGTGCAACTTCGGAGAAGAGTATGTCTAATGCATACTAAACAGTTTTTGTTTGTGTGTGTGTGATAGGGTGGGTTTGGGGGGTTAGGACTCATTCTTACCATTTTGTTGTATTTTTTACGATTACTGGGTTCTTCAGCGCAGTCATTTATTTTTCCATGTGAAATGTTCTAAACCAGCATTTTAGGTAGCGCAGCAAGAAAATCTTATAATGTTGAAACTCTCTTCCATCAATCCTTCAAATTTTAACCCCCTGCCCGCAAAAATTAGCCTTTACTCATTTTTCTAATGCATAAGTTTTCTTTCTACGGTGCTAAGAGTGACGTTTAGTGGACTTTAGGACTCGAGTGCAAAGAGAATACTTTTGAGCTCTTGGTTTATTCTTATGCACATTAATTTTCTCCACATTTGCTTAATGTGGTTGCAGTGTCAAATGGCAAGTGAGTGGAATGCTATTCATAGTAGCTTGAAGTTATGCGAGTTTTCAGTTATAGCCACAGAATTTAACCCCGCTCGTAACTGGCTTGGATATAAAGTAACCAAAGATGGTGAGCGTCAACAGGTTTCCACTGCAGTGAACAATGGCGAAGATGACTACTTTGATAATGATACTTGTGATGATGAAATAGAAGACTGGTAAATAGTTGATGGAACTATATATATTGGCTTTGTCTCTGTGAATTTGTAAATAACTTTAATATTTAACAGTTTTCGTTTATGAAATCTTAATTTTGTTATCGTTGTAAATATGTGGGAGCTGCCCCTTTTAAAAATAGTGAGAGCTGCGCTTTTGTAGTGCTCACAAGGAATGAGCAAACAATTAGCTATCATAACGTGAAGTTCCGAACAAAATTGAACAATGAAAAGACGTGAAATTTTCGTTGGCACAAAATATGGAACACAAGTACAATTTTCAATTCTTAAATGGCTTATAATGAAATAATCATGGATTTCACCTTTTGCCTTTTGGAACTCTATCTGCAACTCACCTGAGGCCAGAAAATAAGAAAATATGTGCATTGATGATTAGATTGGACATTTAGAGGTAAAGTATTGTTTCAATGCAAGTCTTGAGAGGTGGATGGAGGAGCAAATAGTCCAACTTTTTGAGCAATCAAGATATCGTCAAAGCAATATCTTGCAAATTATATTACGTAACTACACTTCATTCTACATAGTTAATTCTTAAAAGGTAAAACATACGAGGATACGATGGCTTCCTCAAGAACTGAAAACTAAAGTAGAAGACCACAGCAACGCTACTACATATCAAAAGCAGAATTTGAACCATGGTTGATTACCATACTTCCAGCACCTCAACAAGACTATTTCACCCACTCTTAAATACCTCTCGTCGTTATTCCGCGCCACTCAGGTCCACCGACATGCTGTGTATTACATTACAGAAACCGAAGAAGCTGAATAGGTGCATGTGCATCTATATTAATACATGGTGTAGAAAAACAAGATAAAAGTGAATAATTATCTATATTTCAATACCTTTAAAATATACAGATTCCTAGCTAGCCTTTAAATAAAGTAAATACAGAAACTAAAGAGCCTAAATACTAGGCTACAGTTACAACAATTTAATTATACTAGATAAGTTACAGCTTATCTAGGGTTACTAGGNACTAGATAAGTTACAGCTTATCTAGGGTTACTAGGCAAGTGAAACCAACTTAAGATAATGTGGAAACAGCCCTAAAAAATAGGTAATACTGGTAACTTCCAATACATGGGACGGGTCAGAATAGAGGACAACATGAGTCTCTTTGGTAACTTCCAATACATGGGATGGGATGGGTCAGAATAGAGGACAACATGAGTCTCTTTGGTTGCAGCACTAGTGTAAAATAAACTTCATACTGTTGTGATCATCGGTGCTTTTGACCCAATTTTGCACTAACTCAAATATCTGACTGCACACGTTGCAAAACCAAAGTTTGACAACAATCAGTTATGTGCATACGATCAAATTTTTCTACATTAATTGATTACCTCTAGATTTCAAACTAATCATACTCAGTTAACTTATTATATTTCTATGTGAATCATATAAGTCTTAGTTAAGAGCATTCAATCACAAAGAAAAAATTAAGAACCATAATATTAGTAAATGTATATATCTATACCTTCTACCCAAAATTTGATTTTAACTATGTGATCTAAACAAGTAACTCGTCTCTCAACTTGTTATCATTAACAAATCAATGAAATAGTCGTAATCAATTATTTGAAACATGAAGAATAGGAGTTGTTACTCCTCCGCCGCGAGTCTCCAAGCATGGCCATGTGGCAACCAAACCTAATTCCGCACTCTACGTCATTCTGCCCATAATATAACTTTGAAAAACCTCTGCGAAGGGCTGAATCCGTACGCTGGAGGTCGAACCCAATTGCTGGAATCGAAACCTCATTGGAGGAGCAAAGCTGTTATTGGCTTAGTGGAAGATCTTTCATAATCTTTGATAAGTGATTGATGTGACAATTCACTGTCATAGCCGTCTCACCTAGCCAAACAGGTCAAGTCTAAGCCTTGAACGATAGGCTTAGGGTAGCAACTAGCAAAATGGTGTTAGCATTAAATGCACACGATTGATTGATGCATGTGATAAGAGGCCTCAGCCGTCCTGACATGTTTCTTCATTCAATGGTTCTTATTTATCCTCTTCTACAATAAAAACTCACACATCGTGCCATTCCATAGGTAATGTAAGTTTAGACTATCAAATTATAACTTTGCTATCTATATCTCTCACTTACATCTCCCAAAGCCGAACCTTTTTTTTATATACCAGAGGCTCGTGTCTAAAGCATCTCCCACATTCAAACACTTGTATTATCAACCGACTTGACCGCCGGAGTGCACGTGGTCAACTCCACCACTACCGTGGAAGGCTACGTGTGGCTAATGGTTTGTCCTAGTATGCATGAATCAACTTACATGGACACAAGGAGTATTGAGACATGTTGACAACATTAGCCACTACCGTGGAAGGCTACGTGTGGCTAATGGTTTGTCCTAGTATGCATGAATCAACTTACATGGACACAAGGAGTATTGAGACATGTTGACAACATTTGGGGCACAAAAATCGAGGTTAATAGGAGTAAAAACGATATGAATGTAAGTAAACTTGTTACAGTTAACTGAACTATAAGAAGTAACAAACAAGTTTTCAAATAATGTTTAAATGGAAAAACGTAAAAGAAAAATTCCAAAGGCTTGCACTTCGTGGCCAATTTTTGACTAATTCGGTTCGACATTCGTGTACATAGGTCGCACCTGCACACACGTTCAAGGCTCGAAGGCCAAGTCGGTCCAAGATTTGCACCCTCCCTGTGGGCGCGTAGGCCATAGAGGAGTCTCTATGCAACAATTGGTTACACCTTACAAATTGTTAACCATATATAAATTGGTCCACAAACTTATTCTTATCCCATGTGGGATAACTATTTAAGTTTTCCCACTGACACATTTCTTTTTCTTTTTTCAATATGGAATGGTACTATTTATAGTCCCCATATATTCTCACTTTTCCATTTTTAACCAATGTGAGATTGTAATCCCTTTTAAGGCTCCTCTTCAAATCCCAACTTTCAATCAATGTGGAATTAATTTCACATACACAAGTGAAAATTCATTTGTCAAANCCACTACCGTGGAAGGCTACGTGTGGCTAATGGTTTGTCCTAGTATGCATGAATCAACTTACATGGACACAAGGAGTATTGAGACATGTTGACAACATTAGCCACTACCGTGGAAGGCTACGTGTGGCTAATGGTTTGTCCTAGTATGCATGAATCAACTTACATGGACACAAGGAGTATTGAGACATGTTGACAACATTAGCCACTACCGTGGAAGGCTACGTGTGGCTAATGGTTTGTCCTAGTATGCATGAATCAACTTACATGGACACAAGGAGTATTGAGACATGTTGACAACATTAGCCACTACCGTGGAAGGCTACGTGTGGCTAATGGTTTGTCCTAGTATGCATGAATCAACTTACATGGACACAAGGAGTATTGAGACATGTTGACAACATTTGGGGCACAAAAATCGAGGTTAATAGGAGTAAAAACGATATGAATGTAAGTAAACTTGTTACAGTTAACTGAACTATAAGAAGTAACAAACAAGTTTTCAAATAATGTTTAAATGGAAAAACGTAAAAGAAAAATTCCAAAGGCTTGCACTTCGTGGCCAATTTTTGACTAATTCGGTTCGACATTCGTGTACATAGGTCGCACCTGCACACACGTTCAAGGCTCGAAGGCCAAGTCGGTCCAAGATTTGCACCCTCCCTGTGGGCGCGTAGGCCATAGAGGAGTCTCTATGCAACAATTGGTTACACCTTACAAATTGTTAACCATATATAAATTGGTCCACAAACTTATTCTTATCCCATGTGGGATAACTATTTAAGTTTTCCCACTGACACATTTCTTTTTCTTTTTTCAATATGGAATGGTACTATTTATAGTCCCCATATATTCTCACTTTTCCATTTTTAACCAATGTGAGATTGTAATCCCTTTTAAGGCTCCTCTTCAAATCCCAACTTTCAATCAATGTGGAATTAATTTCACATACACAAGTGAAAATTCATTTGTCAAACAATATATTTTCCAACAATCCCCCACATTGATTGAGGATCGACACATAGTAATTAAAATTAAGGTTACAAAATACGTTACAGGGGTTCACCCCCAACTAATGATTTAAAAAAAAAAAAAAAGATAAGGAAAAAAAGATAAGGGTAATAGAGTACATTATCGGGTTTAAAAGAAAAATGAGATGAAGATGAACTTCTTATAAAAAGAAATCCACCTTCTTCAAGCTAAGTTCTTGAAAACCTAGCTTTTATTTCTCTATTATCTAGTTTCGTCTCTTTTTTCTCCTCTCTCTAGAATTTGATGTTATTATATTGTGAAATTCATCTCTACGATTTTCTCCTATGTGGTATGAAATCTCCCTTTATTTGATCCAAAATAGGTCCTTGTATAATTTCCATGAAAATCGTGTGCTCAAAATGACCAAAATACCTCTAGAAATAAAACAAAACCTCGAAAATATACATAAAGGTTTGCCATGGTCGGACAACAGTTTGCATACCGCGGTTGGACCATGACAAATAGTTTTTTATTTGATGCGATGGACTGTGGACCGTGGTTTGGAAACCGTGATCACCCCTGCAACTTTCAGCTTTTTTGTATTTTGGATCCTACTTCCAATTTTTTTGTACACAAGTCCTTTTGTACAGGTTTGTAGTTATATTTTCTACCTCGATCTTGAATGAAATTTTCATAAAATTATATGTATACCAACCTAATGTTACAGATTATCTTGGAAAGAAGAGCGTCTATCAAGTGATGATATCATTCAGAGAGTTAAAACTAGGCTAAATGAGTGGAAAAATAAAGTTTTAGCACTCCTTTGAAGAGCGGGGTGAGTAGCCTCCCTCGTATTCGTTAGACATCCGTCATGGAAGCATAAGGTTTTTCTTCCAACCTGAGAAGGTGGAAGCCATGGGCTGAAGTGGGGCCAAGCTTAATTCTGTAACAGGGGAATTTTAGCCACATCTCATCTCTTTTTGTGCCTTTAAAGAATCACAATGGGCTTCTTCTGCCCTTCCAATTCCAAAGTTCTTCATCTATCAAAATCATGGCGTTCCAGCACCGAAACGGTGAAACGTGATAAAATGGAATTGGGATATGATAAAAAGTTAAAAATGAAATTTTTATTTATTGTTGCATAAAGGCAAACATGAATGACAGACAAATAGCAACATAATTGCATCATCCCACCTCTCTTGAGGAATGAGAATTGAGGAGAACAAGTACATCTCCAACCTAAATTTTATGAAAAAACATATAAATTAGATTCATTAAATCATCATATGAATGTTGTAATAATGTCAAAAAGTCAGGCCCTTGGACTCAAAGACAGTGTAATGTCCTGAAAAGCTTTTAGCCTTTTGTCGACCTTCCTTTGAGGAAATCCAGTATCATTTCTTGTTTCCTCTGCCTTTTTGGTTTCACTGTTGGAACCCAAAACCGCAGCGATTATTGCATTCTCAAAATCCTCACTGTCCGGAAGCAAACCTTCCCACTTATCTTCTGTTTTCTCCGGTGAAGAAGCCGGCTTTTGCATTTTATTTTCCGGCTCTGCAAAGGACATCATTTGCTTTCTCCCGATTTCATTTAAACTTGAATTTGCTCCATTTCCAGACCTCGTTCTCTTAAGGCTCTCAGGGAATTGCGTGGCAAATTTCGACGAAAAGAATGGTGGTGCATCGATATTGAGTGAATTTCCCCAAGAAACAACTTGCTTGACACTTTTTTGTACAGGGGGAACCACCGGGTTTGTTATGATGTTAGTGTTGACATTCTCGTCGGGAAATTCGTTTTCAGGTTTAGAAAATTTTCTGATAGGCTCCTTGCAAGGCTGAGGCTGCCAAATTGCAGAAGAGCCCAGAAATGCATCAAACAGTTTACTCTGTTCGACCCTATCCCCGCCCTTATTTATTAATTCAGATTCAAGATCTCGAAGCATTTGCTGTGCTCTCTCATAGGCCTTGAGATGGGAATCTACACCTCTAGGACCATCAGCCATTGCTGGTTTCACTCTTCTAAGAGTCTCTTTCGCCTCATCTATTCTCCCCTGTTTCATCAAACAAATGCCCAGATTGCACATTTTGTTATTGTCTGGTGCAATCAATAGGGCCCTCCTGTAAGCATCCTCTGCTTCAATGTAATTGTTTTGCTGCATCAATGCCCATCCTAAGTTCCCCTTCAAAATACACAAAAATAAAAAAATCCTTGATTGTTAATTCAATTCCATTCAGCAGAAGTATATATAAAATGGGAATTTGATTTGAAAGAATTAGTACCAGCAATCTAGTGGCCTCTTGCTCCACAGACACTTGAAACTTTTTCCCCTGGGATCTTGCAGTCTTGGTGCGCTTCCCGTTGAAAGCCATTCCTTGCTGAATTTGATACAATTTGTGCCTCAGCAATGCTACTTGATCATCTAATCTTCCACATCTCTGCACTTACACAAGTTAATGAGAACAAGCAAACTATAATGTCAAGTTCGTATGCAGTATTGGCAAGATTCTAACGGGGTAATTAATAAGATGAACAAAGAGGAAAATTCGCAGTTTACCTTGTAAAGGTCCACTAAAATATTGTCAAGGGACTCTTGAGCTTGATCTGAACAGCGATGGCGCAAAGACTTAATTGCTTCAATGGCTTCTTCAGCCCTATTTTGCTGCTTCATCACAATGGCCATATCTTTCAGAGCACTATCCACTCTATCTCCTGCATTAATTGCTGCCCAAAACAGCGGTATTGCTCTCTCTGGATCTTTATCCACTAACTGATACACAAAAGAATGTCAAGAGAAAACAATTTAGGCTCAATTTAGCACCAAATCAAAAATATCGCAAAGGGAAAATAGAACAAGAAATGAATTTTTTTCCCTTAACAATGGGATCTGCAACTTACTTGAACATTTTTGGCTCGGACATAAGGGGTGTCACCAACTGGGACTTTGTACGTGACGTGAAAGGACTCAGACCGAGTTCGCGAAATCCCAAGAGGCTTGGCTGGTGATGAAGGAGCCGATTTAGTAGGTCTGAAACCCGGGGGCGCATTCCACATGTCCTTCATCATCTTCAACTTTTGTGGGTTTAAGACTAAATAATTTGCAGTTCAGAAGAAGGAATTATGGAATAAGATAAAATTGTGGTGGTTTCAGAGAGCAGCCGCGAAAATGGAGAAGAGTGCAGAGAGAGTTGGGGAAGAACAGTGAGAGTGAGGGCAAGGGAGGACAAGAAGGCAGGGTCTATTTTTGAATTGAATATATTTGAATTTTTCGCCCGTTGCAAGTTACCGTTTCACGAACTAGCCGTTGTCAACTAAGTAAAAAAATTATTTCCGCTTACGGACCATTATTTTCTGATATTTTTCAATTGACATCCTTGAATATCGCTGTTCCTAATACAATTTTTTTTTTTTTTTTTGCTGAAATCAGTTATCTTGTCTTTCGGCGTGTCCGGTAAACCAAAATGATAATTCTATTTGTACCGAATGGGGGTTATCGAAAATGTGCCACCCTCTTCTCACTTGCAAGTGGGGCCCGCGTGAATAAAAAAGTAAAAAACTCTCAAATGTGTGGTCCCCACACCCTATCGTGAGCGTATGTAAAAGATTATGTAAAAAAAATTATGTACGTGTCCAAACCAAAATGCATTCCAACTTTTAAATGTCATTTAGTACATGTTTGACAAAATCTTTTAAGTACTTATAAATTGATCGCACGCATTTTTTAGAATCCAAAAATTTTACGTGCTTTTGAATCACAAATTATTTGGAACTCATTGCTTTCAATCACTTAAAAGTTTAGCCAAGCAAACTCAATCAATGAGATTCACTATATCACCTGATTGATATTATATAGCATTATTGTTTATAATTACTTCAACTGTTTTGAAATATAGTAAAGTATATTATCACGTCTTAAAAATACAAAAAAGGTCTAAAATTATAATAATTTGGAATATAGTTGAAAAATTATTAAAATTTTATAAAATCATATAAATAATTCAAGATTTTTGACCACCGACCACCTTTCAAGTTTTTGTTTGAAAATTAGAGTTGGACATGGTTCGATTCGATTCTAAAGAGAACCGAATTTGAATTTTCGAATATTTAGTAAATGGAACCATTCGATTTCTGCTTCATTCGATTCGGTTCGATTCCCTGATTTCATACAATAA
>CAIGRF010194752.1:0-12805 GCA_903798235.1 Fraxinus ornus | reverse complement strand
TTAAATCCCATTTCTTCATTCCAACATTTATTTGTTTTGAACAATAATCATTTTCTAACAGTACTCACGGGAATTGATAGTGGGGATATGGACAGAGGCGTCGGCGCACCAGATCGCATGGTTGGTCCATTTGGGTGGAGGAGGTCGACATTGCTGGTGATGGAGTGTTTTGTATATATGTGCTTCGGTCTGGGGTTATATATACGTGGGCGTAGGTTAGGGAGGAGTGGCATTTGTGTGTGGAACTTATTTTTACTTTTTTTAAAAAAAAAATTTGGGAGTATAATTGCAATTTATTCTTTATTCTTTATTTTATTTTTATTTTTGTTTTATTTGGATACGAGGGTATATTTGTCATTTTATAACTTTTAATTGAGAAACTGGATAATAATTGATGAAAATGACTTTTTCCACAATGAAACGTTGAAATATGGGTAAAAATGTAAAAAATTGAAACATAAAGATATTTTGTATATTAAAAGCCAAACGTATAAATGTTTTGTATTAATAAGCCTTATGCAAACTGTAATTGTGGATTGAAGATAAGATTTAAATGAATACACGACTCCTCTCTGACAGCTTAAGTATTTAGATAGGCGATTCAACAAAAGTAGTTTTTTAATTTATTCTTTTAATTTTTTCAGCTTGCTGGCATTGTAGCAGTTGAGGTCACTGGAGGCCCCACTATTGATTTTGTCCCAGGTAGAAAGGTAAACACATGGTTGAATAATCCTCTTTACGCATCTCCATGTTGGACAACTTTGTATTTTTTCATCAAACATATTCTTTTCATTAGGATTCCACTGTTGCTTCTGAAGAAGGGCTTCTTCCTAAAGCCGAAGAAGGTTAGCAATGAAAAATATTGAGTGCATTTTATTTATTATTGTTACCATTGACTTCTTAATCTGGATAGGACCTACTAGTCAACAAATTTCAACTATCTCTCGTACGTTACCTCCACACTTGGGCACATACATTAAGAGGCACAAGATTGAGCCTTCTCCAAGGAAGGGGAAGGCCATCGTGCGTAATGCGATACTCAAGTCAATAAAGGAGTAAATAATTTGGCGTGGGAGAAGGAAGAATGAGAAATTTCAAATGTCATTACTTCAAATGACACAAAGTGTGAGATTTATAGGTAGAGAGATGTAGCTGATGTTCTCTACTTCTCCTAATCAAAATCTTGGCCAGCATTGAATTAAATATTCTGATGAACTTAAAAAACTTGAAGTTGGAAAACTGGTAAGATGATAAAAGACCAGGTGAGTTCATTGTTGGTCCTAAAACGCAACAAACCAGGTTAAAAAACTTAAAATTGCATAAAAACTTAAAAACACAAGAACACAAAAATTGTTTTGCCCTAAAAGGGTCCGATGTTTAGTCGATTGACCTAATCACCCGTTGCGCATCTACCCAGAGATATTGCTCCAGATCCACTAATATCAACCAAGAAATCGTACAGAAATGTATGAAAAAAAACAGAGATTTCTTCAAGTTCTTTCTAGCCTCTTTATACACAAATCAGTGACCAAGCACTCAGAAAACTCTCAAGGATTGTACTAAACAACCCTTATTCTTACCAAAAGAAAAGACATTACAACACAAAGATTAAGAGTTACAGATTTTCACATGTAGGCTAAAGGAAGTAAGAGAGAATCAAAACATTTCCACTTGTAAAAGTTGCAATTGATGGTTTATGGAAGTGCAAAAAACAGGACAAAGAGCTTGACACAAGGCTTGATCCCTTCAACCATGTTTTAGAATATGAATATTGCTTATGTTATACTATTACATTGTGCTTATCAGGGATGAACTTTTGCATTTGCATTTTACTGACTTGGGCTCATTTTTGTATCTCCATCACTGTTTCTTCTGTCCATTTTGTATGAATACAATATATTTTTCTCTGAAATGCCATATCGATAAGTCTGAAGAATTTTTTTTGTGTTGTTTCTGTAACCCATGTAGGGAAGGGGAAGAATTTTATTTTTTTTATTTTTTATTTTGGTGGCAGCATTACAACGTCAAGTTATCATTGAAGTCCTTTCATATCTAACACTACCTTAATCATAAAGTAATTAGTGCTAGCCATAATACTCGTATTCCTAAAATTATAGTACTCGTCTAGGATTAGCGTAATGTTTTAAGGAGACCAATTGTGGGCTCAAGTATAATGATGTACAATAAGCAATACTCATCAACTATATATGCTTTTCTAATCTTCGTTCTGTTTTTTTCCCATTCCTAGGTGCTTCACATCTAAGGGACGTATTCCATCGAATGGGTCTATCTGAGAAGGATATCGTAGCATTATCAGGGGGTCACACATTGGTATTTTTCGACACCTTCATCTGATTAGTAGTTGATAACTACCACCAGACATTTAACATAAAATATCTTTTACAGGGAAGGGCTCATCGTGAGAGATCGGGATTTGAAGGGCCTTGGACAAAAGAGCCTCTGAAATTTGACAATTCTTATTTTGTGTAAGATTTCTGATTTGGTATAATATTTCTTATTAATATGTATTGCTAATTGAATTGCCATTTATATATGATAAACCAGGGAGCTTGTTAAAGGAGATTCAGAAGGTCTCCTAAAACTTCCTACTGATAAAGCTCTGCTGGATGATCCTGTGTTCCGGAGTTATGTTGAACTTTATGCTAAGGTAATGTAGTTTGCATGTTACGATTTCACTGTATTTATCATTTTTTTCTTACTGTTTTCCATCACCAAAATGGGTGTTTGCTATTCAAAAACACGTCAGATAGAGTTTATTTGAGACGAGCAATTTAGGATTTGAACCATTTGACATGATTATGCTTCCTGTGTTACCAACAAAGTTCAATATCTTTTCTTTCTTGCCTAAACAGGATGAAGATGCATTCTTCAGAGATTACGCAGCCTCTCATAAGAAACTCTCGGAGCTTGGATTTACTCACCCTTCGGCCATGAAGAAAATATTGGCAAAAACTGCTGTTGCTGCAGCAGTGGTGATCTTGAGTTACTTGTATGCAATAAACAGAAGCGCCAATTAACTAATGTCATTGATCTTATTTCATTGGAGATGTCGTAGTGAAACATGATAACATCTATCTTACTATTTCTTCTGTATATATTGATGTTTTATGTCTGGAATATTTAAACCATTGCTTTGATGTTTTCCCACGTCTGATTCTTTGCCTCGGCTTTAAATTCTCAATCAGAGATTTTATGCATCAAAGATACAGAGGAAAAATAACCGTGAAAATGATGAAATGTGAAATACACTTACATCGTGCTTGAAAAGGTTCATACTTAATACATACGAGTATTTACTAACTCTAGAGGTTCATTTCATTCACTCCATAAAAAACCCTCGTCAGTTTTTGTGTAAATATTGGACTGAATTGAGTAAGGTAAACACACATTCTAAGAAAAGGGCGAAAAACAGTTCGATAATCTTCAAGGTTTGTAATAAGTTCACAAAGAAGAATTCCGCACAATTTGATTGGTAAAACACGTATTTTAAGATTTGGATTGAAAAGATGATTCTATCATCACATTCTAATGAGAAGCACATAAATGTTCCAACCCCAAGTTTTTCAAACCAACACATTTCAGGCTAAAACTCTGCAGAATTTCTCCCACAAAATTTCAACCACACTGAATTGAGCATCAAAGTGTATTAAGTCACTCGTTCATCTTTGAAAATGCTGAGCAGACTTGCAAGTTGCTCCGTTGCAGAGACAACGAGGGTATAATTTATTTTCTTAACAGTTGACGTGGACCTCCCAATATATTCCGTGGCAACTTTAACCAAGATATTAATCTCATCTTGTTGAAGCAATGGTACGTGAAACTACATCAAGTTCGCTTTTGAATATATTTTCAAAAGACTAAGGTACCCTATAATTTTATGCATCTAAGGAACCCTACTTGTAGATTCTTCACAAATAATTATTCAATGTTTTAACTTTCGGTTAAAATACCGCTGTAGGTCCCAGCAAAAATAGTTTCCAGAAATTCCTAATAAGGTCTACTCATAATAAATAGAGAGATATTTTTAGTTTCATTAGCAAATTTTGCAAACATATTATACAAATATACTGACATGTGAACTAACTAGTTCAAGAACTCAGAATATGTGATAACATGCTTGGTATCCATGTAGAAGCAAAAATAATTAAGTAGCCAATCTTTTCTATACACGAAAACTGTGCATGAGCTTATTTATTTTGTTAATTTTTTCTCTCTTTTTGGATACCTCATCTTACTTTCCTATTGTGTAGAACCACCAGTACTGGAGCAGTTCAAAGGTTTACGGTCAGACTATTCTCTTAGTTAAAGAAAGGATGGTGGAAACCATGCGTTTACAGTCAATTGGCTTTGTAAGATAAGCATCCATACCAACTTCTAAGCATTTTGCTTCATCGCAAGACATTGCATGAGCAGTTAGTGCAACAATTGGGATGTGCAATCCAGTTCCAGATTCTGATTTTCTGATAGCCCTTGTTGCTTCATAGCCGTCCATCTTTGGCATCTGCAGTTTAAAAAGGTTGTAAAATTTGACGCTACTGCAAATGACTCCACAATAAACAATATAAAATTTAAATGAATACGTGATGGTCAAGATAGGAAGAAGAGAATAATATGATTAAAGTAGAACCGCTCATCTAAAAGTTTAAACTGTTAGGGAGGGACACAATAATTTATTTAAATTTAGGCTTCAATATCTCCTGTCAAGTGCAGAAGATTCAATTTTTCATCAAGACTTTGGAACAATGTTTCAGAAATAAAGATGGTGAGACTTGAATGGTGGACCAGGGACCTCTCCCTGCTCAAATTTTGTTCAGAACCATTTTAACTAAAAGTTTAAATCGTTAAAGAGGGAACACATTTATTTAAACTTGATCTTCAACAACTCACAATTTATATAGAGATAGAGGGTTAAAAAAAAAAACACCTATCTTGTGAACATAAATTTAAAGCAAAAAAGTTATCAATACTACAGTTCATAAACTTACTTGACAATCCATTAAAACCAAGTCATATGGCAATTCTTCTGTACGAGTGGTTTTCAAGTTGCTATCAACCAAGAGGGATTCCTCTTTATACTCATTTGAAATAGTTATGTATTGTAGAGCATCAACGGCCTGGATTCCATCTCCTACAACAACTACTTCAGCCCCCATTTTTTCCAGCATTATGGTTGCAACTCTCTGCAGTACTGGCGTATCTTCTGCAAGAAGTATGCGTAGACCCTCGAGAGATTTTCGTTCATTCACTACCTTATATGGGCATGGACTACCTTTATCTTCTGGACAAGATCTAGTCCAATTTTGATCTTTACTTCTTCTTTGACCTAGACCATCCATGTCAGAAGCATCCTCTTCTGGATTTGCTCGAGTTAGGTCAGAAGAAGAGCCGTTACTATGTATAATGCATTGCAGAGAAAGTGCATCAGAGAAATGTTCACTGCTCTTCTCGGCACCATGAAGTGCATTTATAGTATTAGAACTCACTTTCTCGGACTTGTCGGAATCACCCGAACTGACAGAACTAGAGTGTATAGCATCAATTTCAAGACATTCATGGACTTGTCTTTCTGCTACCGTAGCTGGTAAACCATTCACATTGTTTTGCAGCTGAAAATTCCTGTCCCTTATGACAGCTTCTAATATCTGAATCATTTTTGCTTTGTACAGAGGTCTATTAACCATCAACAGATGCCCTCTGCTACGGAGTTCTGTCTTGATGGTATTGTAGATGTCATGGTTTAAGATCCATGCAAATGTCACTCTGCCAAAGTATTTCTGTAGAACATCTAGCTGTTGCTTCCATATATCAGTGCTCAAGTCGAGGAGTCCAATGTCAATAATTATGATCACAACAGAGGCAATACTGCTTTCTAGGTTTGATTCTTCAGGTTTTGAAAGAGAATTTAGGCTTTGTACTTTGAAGAGTTCCTGAAGATTTTGTGTCAACCCATTCCAATCAGAGGCTTCATAGGTGTACACCCCATTTTTTTGCAACCACTGGCTCATAATCTTTCTGGTCATTCTGCCATTAAGTGCAAGCAACACCTGCATTCAACTTCACTAATCAATAATTGCTAGGACTTCAGAAACATAAGAAATTTGTAACAATGTAAAATTCATTCTAGCAACATTGTTTACTTGAATGCGTTTTAGGACATCTTTTACAAGTGGAACACTAGCCCATCCTGATTTTCATTAGCACAGACTACATCTGGGTTGTTTAATATTATTACACAGCATACTAATATGTTGTTAAAGTGAAATTTTTTTAGTGTAAAGCGAGAATTAAGAATATATAGTAGTTCTCCTCACAGTCAGGTTCTCTTCCTTGAGATTTGATAGGTACTGCTGTTTTGTGCTCTCTGCTGGTGTGCTGAGAATCAGATACAGTTGCATCAGAGTTCCTGGTCCACTCTTCTTCACCACTTTGATTTCTCCATTCATCTTGTTGACCTGTTAGCAATAATATTATCATTATACAGAATCAAGAGATACAGAGTGATATAAATTTTCAGCAATATTTTTGTGCCACACATTATGGATCACTCAAAGGCTAATTGACAATTTAACTTGGTCTACCAGTTTCCGATACATGTGCATGGCATGTTTGACTAAGCTTAAAAGTAACTTAAAATGTCTCTACATACTTAAAGTTGCTTAGTCTCAAAAACATATTCCTTCTCATGCTGTACATGGAATATCTTCTCTTAGATGTGTATCTCTGAATTCAAAGACTAGTCCTAAAAAATTAATCAACTCACCAAGGTTCGTACTATGCACAGGCCGAGGCCAGTGCCCCCATGCCTGAAAATTAAAGAAAACTATCAGTTATATTAATTCCCAGTGCTTCAGTCCCAGTGATTAGATCAGTTGCTTTTATAGATAACAATATAATTGTAAAAGGAGTTAAAAATAACCCTAAATTATGCCTCTCAACAGAAAACATCTAGACTTATAAACTGCTTACAACCGAGTTGTTGAGGGATCAGCTTGCTCAAAACTTTCAAATACAGATTCCCATTTGCTTGGATCAATCCCTAGTAGTTGAGAAATGCAAAGGTCAGACATAAAATGAAGTAGTTAGAAACAAGATTAATTATGTCTATTCATATATTTCTATATAGCTTAAGTTTCATACCGCAACCAGTGTCGTCAACTTCGAACCAAAGAATTATTTTGTTTTCTTTCTTGGATGATCTCTTACTGTGCCATCCCTGCCGCTTCAGTTTCATCTTTTGTACCCACCAGGAATCCATCTGATTTGTAGACAGCTTCCTTGCATTACTGTCTGTGTCTAGATTCTCACACCAGGCCCGCAGAATGACATAGCCCGCTGTCAGAAGTTGAGAACTTTAGACTCGACATGGGAATATTGAAAAAGAAAAACTCAGATTCTAGATCTCCAGTTGAACCTTTGTTATGTCTTTTTTTATCACTTTAATATATCTTATTAGCAAGTTCAATGACTTGCAATCATGAACTTCCTATTTAAATGAAAGAACAATGAATTTGAGTTTTCACCATTTAAAGCTATGACTAAGTAGTAAATGAAACTAACTCATCAAGGAAAAACTCACAGGTTGTGAATTTGATAGAATTGTTGATTAGGTTCACGAAAATTTGAACAACTCTACCAGAATCTCCTCGGACTACTTTTGGCATATCGTCTGTATTGAAGACCATCAACAATACTATGTATTTAGAAACTTAATAAGATGGCAATATATAACAGATGCTAAGGATCAAACATAGACTTCTATAGATATGACAAAAGGTTGATACAGTACCAGAGATATCAAGCACAGTCTCTACATTGTGGTTAATGCACTGGACAGAGAACATATCAATAAGCCCTTCCAGTTCTCGACCTAAATCAAACTCAGTTTCCTCTAGTACTAGCTTCCCAGATTCTACCTGTACAAAGTTTCCGATGACAATATATGATTTCATATTTTTCCCAATGATTATACAAATTGTGCTCAAGTTTGGTATGCAGTATCAAAGAAGACTAAATAGTACAACAAACAATCCATAATACTATCAGTACTTTTAAAATCCATAACACTGACACTCATATTTTAGTATTAATTGTCTGATCCACAATTCCTTTCTTCTATTAACAATGATATGTTAGTTCCTTGACCAGAACCAATAGAATGAAAGCATACTAATTTTTGAGCTTCAGGGACAAACTTTCCTTCAAATAATTCATTATCTTTCTAGAAAATAAGGTACCAAAAATTTTCTGGATATTCTTGCTTAAGTCTCTACTTTGTCCCGTGACAGGTCAATATTGCAACTATTTGCTTAGTATAAACTAAAAAACTTGCTTGCATGAACATAAGAAACATTCTTTCACTTATTAGTTGTTACCTTGCTGAGATCCAAAATATTGTTGAGAAGCCGCAGTAAAGCAGTAGAACATTTACGAATCTGAGTAATCATTGCATATTGTTCATTTGTGAGACAATCGTCACTTAGAAGAATATCCAGCAATCCAATCACTGCAGCCATAGGTGTTCGCAGCTCATGACTTTTGACAAAAAAAAAAACACGCGATTTCAGCAGCATATAACTTAAATGCATTAAATAATTCATATTCTTCAAAAAAGGTTTGCACGCTGGTGTTTGATGTATCTCAGCCATCA
The DNA here is from genome assembly GCA_903798235.1 of Fraxinus ornus. Taxonomy (NCBI): domain Eukaryota; kingdom Viridiplantae; phylum Streptophyta; class Magnoliopsida; order Lamiales; family Oleaceae; genus Fraxinus; species Fraxinus ornus. Next base: position 4,137 of record CAIGRF010194752.1, on the reverse strand, counting down.
TGCTTTCAGTTAATAGTCAACTATTATCCGATAAATAATTAATACAAAAGGTCAATTAAACATGGGAACACAACACAATTACCACACGGAAGACATGTTTATGAATTGTATCAGCTAAGCACTATTCAGTTCGCTTTAAGGTAAAGTTTAGTGGTTACATGAGATTTTAGCTGCTATGCACTAACATTTGTTGAACCTCTTGATTTCAAAATTTAAGCCGTTAGATAAAACCACACATATATCATTTAAATATTGTTTTCAACACAATCCCTCTTATAGATTAAGCTTTTAGATAAGTGATTCAACAATATCAAATCACTAAGGTTTTGAAATTCATTAAAAGTATTACGCCTTAGAAGATGTGCTATGAGAATCCTTTTTTGCCACTATATTCCATCAATTGCTACATCTACTGAATATTTAATGAAACCAAATATTTTACAAACATATCCTAGCATGTTAATTTTGATATCCTCTTCCTTTTCGAACTCTTAGTCAATGCACGAAAGAAATAAAATTCAGTGTCTAATATGTCTACTTATGTAGAGACAAGTATTCTGGTTAGCTAAAGTATCTTTCTAGCCCATTAAAAAATAACATGAAAACTTGTTAATAATTATATAGTGATCATATCATAGAACCACATTAAAGACAACACTGCTCCTCATAAACAACCTAGAGTTTGACAATAAAACTTGCACAATAATTAGCTATACATTGATGAAACCTTGAAGCTGATATTGATAATTACCTCATATTTGCTAAAAACTGACTTTTGTAGTTGCTTGATGCCTCTGCCTTCCTTCTTGCATCTAAATGGCTTATCAGTTCTGCCCTTAGATTCATTTCCTTTGACACTCCATTTGTCAATATGAAGACACAGATACATCCAACTACTATAATACATAGAGATGCCGATATCAATATCATCAGTGTTTTATAAGCTTTCTCATCGACTTTCCCCATAATATATTTCCTTGGAATGATAATAACGCCAACCTGTAATGAGTTGCTTGTTATTTTTATTTATGATAAAAAAAATAATAGAATAAAAAACAAATGTTTATAGCAAAAGGCCTCGAATTTTAACTCAAGGTAGTGAGAATTTGTAATGAAAACATACCATGGGAAGTCTCTTTAAGTTGAGGAAGAAGGAATCAATGTAATACAATTGACTGCCAAGCCTTGCGTTTTCTATGTGAACTTCCTGGCTAGATGGAAATTTGCTGCCATATGTTTTCTGCAAACACTCAGCCCCAGATCGTATCACCTTGTCCGCAGAATCAGCAGCTATCATGAGCTTTGGCCCTGTTGTTGAATTCATTAATAAAGGAGTATTGGTGGAAGTAGCAAGTAACCAACCCTCTTGAGAGGTTAAATATATGTGTCCACTGTGGGCTTCAACAAGTTCTTTCATCAATTGTCCAACACTATAAAGTGCAGTAGTTACACCCACAACAGCAACTATGCTTTCATGAGATGGATCCCAAACAGGCAATGCCGCTGAAAGCAACGGCGAATCCGTATATTTGCTTACTGCCACATGCCAAGACGCTGTACCATCAGGCACTTGAGAAATTCCTGCAATGTTGATTAATTCATCGGGAGGGATTTTCTTTGGGTTTCCAATCTTCTCACCACTCACGGGATCCAGGGGTTGTCGATACCAAATTGCAGACATGTTATTGTGTATAGATTGATCATTCCATCCTTGATGAGACGAAAGCAAGTTGACACCATATACTGCATTTATCGAATAGTTGGCCAGATCAGAGTATATGTAGTATGTATTATCACTCTTGTGATTTCTATGAAAAGCCTGGACAAAGCCATTTTTATAGCTTATTGTTATTGAATTGAGAGCTCTTCGACTTGCAAACAATGCCCACGTTACATCCCTCATAGCTTCATAAAGCTGCTCATAACCAAGAATTTAAATGAGAAACAATTAAGAAATACTTAAATACTATATTGAAATCATTAAATCGTCCAACTTTCAAAAAGTTTAGGCAGCTGAGCAATGACCTCGACTTGTTGCGCTAGGTTAACAGGCTTGCTGTAACGCCGGAGTACATAATCTGAAAGCTTAACTTGAGAAGTTGCTACTTCAACAGTGGTATTAAGGAGGTTCCACATTCGTAATATTGGTCGCTGTAGAAGTTCATGACGAAGTTCGTATGCTAAAGTATTTAACGATCTTGCTGTGTAGACTCTAGTAAAATGCCATGTCAGTAAAGTTAGTAAGCCTATCAAAATTGCCAGCATTACCTGCATAAATACAATAACAAACAAAAACTTAGACTACCTGGATAAAGCTCCTGATGTAAAGACACACAAGTTCCAAAAACCCATAGTTTCTACGGAAAAAATAAAAATCAGACAAGTCATCCTCCACTTCTTCCAAGACATTAAGATAAACCAGTGGAACAGGAAATCAGCTGTAGGAAAGAAAGAACTGTTCTACTGTGCCTAGAGATAACCCTCCTCCTCAATTTGTTCTTTGCCTTGTTGTTTGCAAGAAGATTGTGATACAATGATTTTATCTTGAATTTCTTTCAATGGTAAATAGATGGATCAATGGATTTTCAATTGAAATCGAAACAATTGTCTATTGTCTAAGATATTTTGGAATCATATCCTTGCGCAAAAACCACTACAAAAGTTTGAAAGCAGTTCTTCTTATTCAAGTGATGTTTCATTTCCATTAGGTTTCTTTCAAATTTGAATTTGAAGAGTTGCCACTCTTTGAGAAACAAATAAAGATTTTAAGACACTTGAATTGATCATCCAAAATAATATGAAAATTCAGAAATACTACTGTAATTCCGGATATAGAGTCTAAAATCCAATATATAGCTTTTTTAATCTCTTCCATCTATTTATGTTTATTTCGCTATTATTGTTTACTTTTGCACCATAGATCCTTAATATATCCTTTTATGGCATGTTTATTGGAGTGAACCAGAAAGAGAAAAAGTTACAACTGTACAGGCCAGTGTCATTGTCCTACCCAACTTTCTTTCACAACTTTCAAGTTTCACCTAATCAAATCAAATTTCTACCAGATTTTTTCTCGTAATTACCCAAATAGGCAAATATAGCACGCATATTCCCTGCGTACCAATGCTTCTTCACTTAAAATACGACAAAGAAACAAAAACCACATACCATAATGGCAAGACGAACAACGAAAACACTGTAGTAAGACGATGAAAGACAGAGGGGACTCGGGTACTGAATCTCCTCCTTTTCAACGTCTTGGGTTGATCTTTGGTTGCTAACTGATTTGTTTCTTCGCCGGAAGGAATCAGAAATTCTGCTGAAGACTCTTCCTATCGGCATACTCGGATACGTTGCAGATTCAGAAGCCATTTTATTCTTCCTAAACAGTACTTTTAGCAGCAGAAACTTAAGGTAGAATTGATGAAAGAAAAAGAGTTTAGAAGCACAATTTGCATTTATATTTGCTCATGAATTGGTAATGCACCGCAGTCGATTCCCATTTTAAGGCTGTAGAATGTAGTGGGAAGTGTAGTGTCACTTACTTCTTCCAAAATTCCCTCTCCTTTATCACTTGTCTTTACACTGTTTGATTGTTGCTTCTTTGTTAAAATACGATAGAAGTTGTTTATTATTATTGGGTCTTTAATTTTGACCAATAATGTTTTCTTTTACTTGTGACGTAGGGTAGGCCTCTCAATAATAAAATTACTCGTCCCGTCTCGCATCGCCTCGAGTTGCCACATTGGAAATTTGGAATCACATATCGCCTCGATTTTATTTTATTTTTTTCTATGTTTCACAATTTAAGGTTTATCTAAAAAACTGTAAACTAGTGATAAACATGATATGTTTTAATCTTCATCCCCAAATCTCTAAAATTCTCGATAAGGTGAGGTGGCCTCGTCAGTCTCATTGTTGAATCCAAGGATTTTCTAAAGGAAACAATATATATCTAATAGAGTTAAGGATACAATTTCAAAATTAAGAAAATTGTTTTAGAATTTCAAAAATTATGTCATAATTCAAATTTTATTAATTGAATATCTGATTAAATATATTATGGTTACTGTTGCGTTTTTTTATATCGCAAGTGTACGATATCGTAATAAGTAATTTAGTGGACCTTTGAGTCCG
>CAIGRF010194742.1:57496-77855 GCA_903798235.1 Fraxinus ornus | reverse complement strand
AGAGGTCGAAGCAGTCAAAATAAATGAGAATCCTTGTTTGTCAAAGTGTTAACTTGCAATGAGTGAAGTTCATCCAAACTAGAGAGGATGAGGATTAGTATTGTGAAAGAAAATTTCAATCTAAGAACACACCTAGGTAAAATGAGTAAAAATAACAAGTTTAGGGGTACATATTTTACGAGTGAAGAAAGAAAACATTTGACTATTGAAGGTCATACTAGAACCAATAATGAACTTGTGATGTTCTGCATGAATCTTCATACACACACGTCAGTTTTGCATTGGATAGGTAAGTGGACTCTAACTTTGTGGCCTTGAAATTGTTTATAGTTTTGACATATAATTTTCAATTTTGAGACCAACTGCCGGTTATTTGACCAAATTTTGTTAGAATTAGGCTATGTTTTATTTGAGGACAAAACAAATGTTCAAATTTGGGGGTGTTTGATAAATTTATTTTGTAGATTTATCTAGATTGCCAAACTAGGATAATTATTTGTTATTTTAATAAAATATGGCTTAATTTGATGAAAATTGTGTTTGTCAAAATAAACTCAATGAACGTTGAAATTGGAGAAAAATGAAGAAAATGGGACTAAATTGCAAGAAAGCCAAATTTAGGAACTAAAGTGTAAATAATCAAAAGTTGGATCGGACCGTAGAACAAACATTCGAGGGTGCTAGGACTCAATTGGATGTGAATATAATTTAACAAGATGAAAAACAATCGAAGACCAAAACACCAACGTGCGAAACTTTATGGATAAATTGATCCCAAACCACAAGCCAGACGGGCACTTGGCTCTGTGGGTCAGGCGCACACCTTACCCTTTCCATGGGCCGCCTGACGCTAAAAGGCTCCTTAGAGGCATGTGCTCGAGCCAAGGTGCACTCCTTGAACACTTTCGAGAGAAAGTTCTGTCTTTTTTTTTTTAAGACATTTCGGTAAGATTAGGAATGATATTTTTTGCATTCTATATGACCTAAGGACCATCTAGAACACGTGCTATTAAGTTTTATCATAGAATGAGCCTAGCAAGAGGCAAACAAGTGAATTTACATCAAGAATTGCAAGTACAAAGCTTGGATTGAAGATTAAAGTGCAAGGAATTGATTTTTCAAGTTCTTCGTCGATTTCGGGTGATGCCTTCTCATATCTTTGAGCAAAATTTGGATATGAAATTGCAAGGCTAAGCTTTTTGTGTATTGTTTGAATGATGAAATCTTTTGATTAATATTTTCAATTTAAAAGTGAGTAATTTTAGTTTATTCTTATGTTTTTGATTAAATATTGTCTATTTTATTGTTTGAATGTGTGATCACTATTTAAAGAATTTGTTGTTTATTGTAGTGTTGGAAGACTCAAAATAGGTTGGAAGATTGTACGTTGACACACGGGCAATAAGAATAATATTCATGTCGTGTGCAATCTATAGTGATAATAATGGGATTGAATGCTTTCTTTGCATATGAATTCAGATTAGGAATATGATTGGAGTCGTGCTTAGGATAGGTTTAACATATTTTGAAAAGAATATTAGATATTGATGAATTATCGATTGTCACGAACACTTCAAGAACATTAATTTACATGAGTCGAGAATTGGAAATAGAGATCAATAAGTGAATTCTAAATCCAATACATGCATCTCATTATTTGATTAAAAATCAATCTTTCACAGCATTTTTAGTTTAATTTAAGAAAATTACAAAACAACAACTCATTTTTTGTCACATTGATCGAATTTGAGTAGAACTAATGTACTATACTTGAACATTATTTCTCATGGAACAATACACACTCACTACATATTATTTGTCAACGATCATGTACACTTGTAGGTTTTGTCCGAACAGTAATTGTATAGAATTTTTTTTAAAGGTCAAGTTCGATTGAGATATCCACATGGAAGAATAAAAGAAATCAGGGATTAGATATTATAACTGAATTGGACTTGCATTTAGTTGATCAAATCTTTACAACTCCATAGAAGCAGCAAAGGATGATTTGGTCAATATGTTAGTTAAAGAACAAAGTTGTCCCCTAACCAAGAATCATTTGAAAAAACAGTAAACGTTCTCCTTTATCTATTGAGACAGTTGAAAACTTTCAACCATGCCACTAATTATGACTGTACAATCTGGTTTGGACAAAAGAATTTGTGTATAAGCAATAAGACAAATATAATATAATAGAAATAGGGGAAATCAATCAACATAACTGTTGTGGTTTGACCCAAATTCTAGTGGGTATTGGAGTCTAAATTGGAGTGGTTTTGAAGAGATCAAAGTTATGGACCGGAGGAAAAAGTCGTCATATTTTCGCTAGCCTAGCGCTAGCTGGCTACTCGAGCGAGTATAGTGAAAAACAACCCGAGAGTTTGTCGCCCGCCTGTCGCTGCCCCATCGCTCGAGCAAGGAGGTTGTCACTCGAGCGACGGTTTATCCGGCCCAGGCTAGGGATGTCAACGAGCCAAGCCCAAGTTTTTTTTGGCCCGAGCTGAGCATGACCAAAAAAAATGAGGCTCGGCCCGAGCTTTCGACCCAAGCCTTAGCGGGCCGAGCCGAGCCGGCTCGGGGTTTTTTTTTTTTTTTTTTTTTTTTGTGGCACCGTTTAGCCTAATGTTGAATAACATGTTAGATTTAGAAATGAGTAACTATCCATTATAACAAAGTAATAAATCTTTTTAATGATCGATTTAAATTTTCTTACAAATTTTAGTGGTCATTGGTGAAATTAGCTCAATTTTTAAATGTAATCAAGCAATATATATCACTAATAATTTCACTTTATATAGGATAATAAACTTTTGTGTAAATGAGAAAATGTTTACTTTAAATATTTAGGCACTTACAGTTTTAGAGAAATGAAACAGTAATAAACTAATAATGCAATAAATATTAAACAAATAAATATCACCCATTTTTCAAAATAATATATGTAATAAATTATGAGATAAATTTGTCACTTATAATTAGTTTATTGGTTTCATGATGAGAAGAATATGTTGGCAATTTTTTGTGGTTTTTCTTTTTTTTTTTACAGGCCGGTCCGGGCCGCCTCCTCAAAACGAGACTTGGCCCGAGCCTTGGCTCGGTGGAACCAAGCCTGAGCCGTCCGAGCCGTCGAGCTTTTTTGTCATCCCTAGCCCAGGCCCGTTTCGTCTTTTGACTTTTTTTGGATTCCTATTCTTTTACAACTTGTCTCTAGGGTTTATATATATATATATATACGACTTGTAGTGTATCTATAACTAAGAGAAAAGTGAGAGAACATTCATACAACATTCTTGAGAGCTTAGACGTCAATTGAAATTGTTGAAATCTTGATATTGTAAACACAAAACTATTGATTATAGTGGATTCTTGTGTTCTTATTTTCTTCATCTTTATTTATTATCGTCATTATCTTACGATACAGGATTCATAACAATAACATAATCTACACATAGAACATATTGTACAGCCGCATTAATTTAGTATTCCAAATGACAATTATAAGGCTGGCCACCTAAGTATCCATGGAAAACTAGCCATGTATACTATGAACCTTACAAAAGAACTCGTTGATGGATGTTTCTGTAAACATTTACCCTCCACCACAAGGGTTTGGCTTCAACGGACTTGAAATGGGTACAAAATTGCAAACTTAAGAGATCAAATAAACAAGATCTCTTGATTATGTTGTTTCTGAAGTATAATTTCCTCCTTCAAACAACATGAAGACACTTACCCTTATAGATTATCGTGAAAATATTTGAAAAGATTAACATGATGAAACCATAGCAAAATGATAGATGAGATCAAAATTGGAACAAACTATGAACAAAATGTAAATCGAGCCCATCGACTTCATAATATATCATTAAGACGAATTTGCTCCCTTGTATGTTCTTAAAGTCATTTAGCAATCGTCTCCCAATAGAACGAATTTCTTGTTTTATAGAAGCAACACAACAATCAGTAAGAGTTCCAATGAACTTAATGAAGCGTTTTGTACTTTGAAAAAAATAGTGTTAGAATAAAAGAGGGAAGCGAGATTCAAAGCAGTAATATTTGAAATGAAAATGATGTAAATTTTTTGACAGTAGGGCAGGTTATTTATAGACGACTTATTTGCTGAAATTTGAACACTCTAAAAGCCTTTTTAGAACAATGGTGATTATTCAGATAACCATCCATTTCGTCTCTTACGAAAACAGCACAACAACAACACAACAATCAATAAGAGTTTCAACAAACTTATTGAAGTGCTTTGTACTTTGGCAAAATTGTATCAGAATAAAAGTGAAAAATAAGATTCAAAGCAAGAATATTTGCAATGAAATTGTGTTAAACTTTTTTGGCAATAGGGCGGGCTATTTTTAGGCTTATTCGTGGCCATTCAAACATTCTATAAGCCTTCTCAGAATAGTGGTGACTATTTAAACAACTCTCCAAAAACAAACAAACAACTCTATTCGAAATGAAACACTGCATCTATTAAGTTGATTAATGAATGTCTGTTACGTCAACTAAAAGGCGTATGTTATTGAATAATAGACGTTTATCACAAATGTTCACAGATCGCCATTGGGAATTGCGTGAAAATAAACCAATAGTTGAATTTAAATTATTATTACAAATAATATCACTAAGTACCCAAAAATTTGATTAAATATGATTTGGCCTAAAAATTTATATAAATTTTGTCCAAAATGATATAAGATAAGGACGCACCGCACCAGCACACAAATCGAACTGGATCAGATTCGCACACGAGTCATTCTCGTGCACGTGCCAAGATGAGTTAGATCGACAGTGGCGACGGCCCGCACATCTGTGAGCTTAGAACTGAACTCAACAGGATTTAGATGCCCCCTTCCAAATACGAGTGGTACCCCCTTGGGACCAAAACTTAATTGGCAAACTTCCACCATATAACCCAAACAATGTTTCCTAAGGTTTCCTAGGTTGGACAATACTGTAACAATTCCAATCAAATTGTTTACTTTTCAAGTTTCAAGTAGATAACTTGGACATCAAATATTTCATTCAATTATAATTAAAAGTAGACCCATTTTAGTTTATATATACACTATTTACAATAATCCCCAACATGAACGAAATATATCGACTTTTCAAAATAATATAATTGTTGATACAAATTTTGAGTACAAATCAAGAGAAACTGCATCCAGATAAGTACTTAGAGATTTCAAAATCTCCCTAATAAAAATATATCAGATTTACTTGACCAATTCGCAGCAAGATGCTTTAAACATTCAACCTTTTATGTAAGCCTAGACAATAGAAGTCACGCAATTCCTTTTGAACATAATGGGTTCTTACGTTTGTGTCCATTATGGCCTTGGACACCTCCAATTCATGAATGTTTTTGGAGAATTCATCTTCACATAATTCTCGTAGAACTAGCCCCTTCTCACCCACATAGGTGATCATTACAAAGAATGTTTTGCTGTATTATACTTGAATGGATTAAGATATAGAGATCACTAAAAGCGTGACCTGACTTGGTTTCGTGGGACTTAAGCACCATCTTATCATAACAATGGGTGGGAGTAATAACTTTCCCTAATATATACTGGATTTTTCACTATTCGACTATCTCAATAAACTTAGATCTTGAGATCTCCAGTCAACTAGATTAGGTGTCCACCATGGAAACTCTTGAATACTTTATTGGTTTTTGCTTCATTCTACTTGATGAACTTTCAACTTGCTCTCTTGTCAAACTTTTAGCTAAAGGATCTGTAATATTATCTTGTGATTTTATATAATCTATATAGATAATACTCGTAGGGAGAAATTGTCTAACGGTATTTTGCCTATGACGTCTATGTCAATATTTATCATTATACTTGACATTTTATGCCATTCCAATTGTTGATTGACTATCGCAATGGATACATATAGCTTTTACGAGCTTTACCCAACATGCAATATCTTTTAGAAAGTTTCATAGATATTTGGCTTATTTTCCATCTTTATCTAATGCAATGAATTCGAATTACATAATTAACATGTTTATTTTGAAGATTTTCATGATATTACAACACCTCCAAGTGTGAAGACATATTCACTCATGGCTTGGAGTCTTTAGTATCCTATATCCAATTTATATCATAGTATCATTGAAGAACAGCTCGAAATCTCGAATGGTACAATCCAAAATTCTTGAAATGTTTTAAATACCCTAAAACTCAAATGATTGCTTTCCAATACTCAGTGCATCGATTACTCGTATATTGACTTAGCCTACTAATAGAGTAAGCAATATCAAGTCGAATGTAGTCCATGACATACATTAAACTGTCAATAATACGAGAATATTCCAACTAAGACTTACTATTACTGGTGTTTGAAACAAGATGCATACTAGCATCAATTGGTGTCTTAATAGGAACAATATCAGATTTCTTGAACTTATCAAGAATTTTTTTAATATAGTGTGATTGAGACAATATGAGACAATCGGATATTCTAGATATTTTAATTTCTAATATAACATCGACGACAAATAAATCCTTCATTTCAAACTTACATGTTAACATCCTTTTAGTGTTTTGAATTATGGTATTATTATTATCCGACCAATGAGCATGTCTTCCACGTATAAACATGACACATTCATTTTGAGTGCTCTTGGCATACACACATTTGTCACACTCATTAATTTTGAAATAATTTGACAACATAACCGTATCAAATTTTCATGCCAATTTTTAGGAGCCTTTTTTAATCTATAAGGCGATTTAACAAGTCGACACAGTTTCTTATCTTATCTTGAGTCAACAAATTCTTCGAGTTGCTCCATATAAACTACTTTTATCTAATTCACATTCAAAAACGTCGTTTTAAAATCTATTTATATATCCAAATATTTAACGTTGCTATCGTTGTAAGCATACAAATGGAAGTAATTTTTGTAACACATGAATAGGTATTGAAATAATCAAGATTTTCCTTTTGCTTGTAGCCTTGGCGATAAGTCTTACTTTGTATTTGTCAATTGATCCATATACTTTCATTTTTCTTTTGAAAATTCATTTACACCGTAATGATTTATTGGCGGGTGGAAGGTCTACTAATTTCCAAGTATGATTTTGTCGTATGGATTCAATTTTACCATGAACTACTTCTTTCAATATGAAGCTTTGGTAGATGACATACCCTCCTCATTTTCGTGCGTTCTTTTTAGCGAATTTTGTTTACTTTCATGTTATAAGGAAAAATGTTTTTGAAAAGTACAACATCCCTCGATTCAATAATAGTATTATCTTGCTCATCAGAAATTTTAGACCGTGTAAATAAATTTATACTCACTACAATGGTAGGCATAACCAGTGAATACAAAATCAATGATCTTAGATCCTATCTTAGCCTATTTATGTATAGGAACCACTATTTTTGTCAAAAATCCCCATACCTTTAAGTATTTATAGTTTGGTTTGTGACTTTTCCATAATTCGTAAAGTATCTTCTATGTTTCGATGTAGCAATTTATTGAGAATATAATTCACAAAGAGCAAAGAATTTCAACACAAGTTCTGAGGTAATATAGCATTTATCTTTTCATTGAATGTTCAATTCTTGCATTTAACAATTCTATTAGATTGAGGAGAATAAGCTTAGTCGTTTGATGAATAATTCCATTTTTTGAATAGAATTTTTCATAAGAATCATATTCACCACCTATCACTTCTTATTACCTTAATTTTTTTTGTTTATGTTAATTCTCAACCTCTAGCTTGTAGTTTTAAACACTTTAATTTCCTCATCTTTCTTTTGAGTAAATATACATAGCAATATTGATTGCAATCATTGATAAAAGTGATAAAGTACTTATTACCTCCTCTATTTTGAAAAAAAAAAACTTTAAATCACATATGTCGATGTGAATTAAATCTAGGGGTTCAGTACTTCTTTCAATAGAACTAAATGACAAATAAGTCATTTTGGATTTCACAAATGTATCGCATTTATGATTAGGATCTAAATTATCGGTGTGAATTAAGTCTAGTGGTTCGGTACTTCTTTCAACAGAACGAAAGGGTAAATGAGCCATTTTTGCTTCTATACATACATCACATTTGTGATTAGGATCTAAATCGAACTTTGGTAATAAATCCAATTTGATTAATCTACGCAAAATATTATAATTCACATGTCATAATCGGTCATGCCAAACATTAAACGACTCAAGCAAGTAAGAAGAAGATGTAATTTTACTCATAGTCGAACATATAATAGTCATTACATTCACTTTGAAAAGGCCCTCATTTAAGTATCTGTTTCCTACAAGCATATTGTTTTTAGCAAGGACAAATTTGACCAATACAAAGACTAACTTAAATTCGTTCTTACTTAACTGAGAACCGGATACTAAATTCTTACAAATCTCAGGCACATACAGAAAACCATTCAATGTAAGATCCTTTCCACTAGTAATTCTCAGCATCATCTTTACATGTCCTTAAACTTTGGAAGATGAAGATTCTCTATGCAGAGTTGATCATCATGATCCATTGCGTTGTAAGTAGAGAACATCCAAAAATTTTCACATATGTGGTGAGTAGCTCCAGTATCAACCAACCATTCCTTAGTATTACCTACTAAGTTTCATTTAGAGACGATCATAGAAAATTTATATCTTGTACCTTGTCAGGAAAGTTGTTATATTCTGTGTTAGCATATGCATTTTATCCTTGACATTTTTTGTCTTTTGACAATCACTGGACCAATGTCCCGCCTTGCAACAATTATAACAGTTGCATTTGAAAGAAGAACTGGACTTCCCTTTCTCATTGTGCTACCTCTTTTGTTAGCCTTGGAACCTCATCCCATAATATTCGCCTTTAATTCCATTGATTGAATTGCACTTCTGTTTTTGGATATGCGATTATCTTCATCTTTCTCAATGACATTTTCAAGCTTTATTTCCTTACACTTATGCTTCAAGTAATTTTTGAAATCCTTTATGGATACTACAATTTCTGAAGGAGTGTAGCAACTTGGAAATTTGTAGAGTTTCATTCTTTGGGCAAGGATATCATTGAATATTATTTGAAGTTCTTGAACTTGGGATAAGACAGTTTTGTTTTCTACCATATTATAATCCAAAAAACGATCAACAAAGAATATCTTCGTCTCGACATCTTCAATTTTTACTTAGTGTCCAAAGATTTCTACAGTTCTTTCACAATCTTCGCATTTCAGTAAACATTATACAATGTGTTGTCCAGCCCATTGAGTACATAGTTTCTATATAGAAAATTTGGGTGCTTCCATGCATCGAGCGCAACCAATTTCTCCACGTCACTTTCATGTCCTTTGTATGAAGGTGTATCTTCCTAGAGAAACTTTTCAAACTTTATGCTGTTAGATAAATCAGCATTTTCTGTTGCCAACGTTTACAAGGAGTCGATTACCAAATGTAGCCATTTTCTATACAAAATCAAAAGATAAACAATAAAAATGTGTAGAAGTAGAATAAACCGAGAATTAATAAATTCATCTTGAGATTGTTGTTTTCGGAGTATAATTTCCTCATACAAACAATCTAAAGATACTTACTCTTGCAGATTATCGGGATTGTAGTTGAACTGAGTAACATTATTATATAAGAGAAAAATGATCAACGTGATCAAATCGAAGCAAACCACGAACGGAATGTAATTTGAGCCCATCGACTTCATAATGTGTCCTAATACGCTCCTTTCTATGGTGCTTAAATACATTCAGCAATCGTCTCTCATGATATAACGAATTTCGTCTTCTACAGAAGCAACACAGCAATTACTAAGAGTTCCAACGAACTCAATGATTTGTTTTGTACTTTGGAAAAATAATATCGAAATAAGATAGGAAAATGAGATTGAAAGCCAAAATATTTGTAATAAAAATAATGTAATTTTTTTGTTATAGAGCACGCTATTTATAGACTTAGTCATTCAAACACTCTAAAAGGCTTTTTAGAACCGTTGTGACTTTTCAGACAACCCTCCAAAAATGAAAAGCTCTATTCAAAATGATACACTACGTTTGTTAAGTCGGTTAATAGACATCTGTTATAGAAAAATAGACACTGGTCGCAAACTTTCATAGACTGTCACAGAAAATTACGTGAAAATAAACCAACAATTGAAATTTAAATTACTATTAGAAATAATTTCACTAAGCTCCCAAATATTTAATTGAATACAATTTGGCCCAAACATTTAAATAAATTTTATTCAAAAATTTAAATGTAAGACAATGACCCGCCCTTACGATCAAATTGGGCCATGCATGTGTTGGGCCGAGCCAAGCTTGATGGCCAAACGACGACTGAGATGCCTGCTTGTGGACTTGCAACCAAGCCTAATAGGATCTAGGTCTTTCCCCTTCCAAACACTAGTGGTACCATTTGGGTTCCAAACCTAATAGTTAAATTTTCATCAAATAAGCCAAGTAAGTTTTACTAAGGTTTCGTACGTGGGACAAGAGTTGAACAATTCCTATCAAATTCTTCAATTTCAAGTTTCAAGTGGGTAACTTATACATTAATTATTTCATTCAATTCTAAATAATTTTCTAAAAATAAATATATTATTTTAATCACTTCACAAAATAGAACGTGAATATGCGTGATCATGTTAATTTTGGAGTACGAGTCCCACTGAAATTTGAGCTTAAAATTGACTTTTATCACTTTATTTATATACCATTTACAACAGATTGCATAATACAGCTACTACTTCTTTTCTTCTTAAGATTTTGGTACCAATACCTGGCAAAAGCAGATTGCAATGCAATTCAGTTTTCCACTCCACTATGACACTTCGCTATTCAGCACAAACTCGTTTTGGTAAACAAATGTTTGCACTTGGAACTGGAAAACATCTCTAATAGACTCTCTATTTTTAAAAAGCTTATTCTATCATTAGGAGAGCATTTATAAATTTAGAGAGTTAAAATCTTGAATTACTCCAGCAAACTTTTTATATTTAACACTTAATTTTACTACTCTCAAAATTTGTTTAGATTATTTTATTGTTATGGCTCTCCAAAGTTTGAGAGTCAAACGCACTCTTTGTATTAAACTATTATTTTAAAGAGTTTCTTGAAACGTGATTTTAAATGTTGACTCTTTAAAATAGAGAGTATCTCATATTTAAAAAGTGTCTTGAAAATACTCTTTAACGGTAAATGTGTTAGCAATGATATCGAAATAAATCAAATCATTTCCAAATTTCTAACAACTAACTAGTTTCCAATGGTACTTTAGTAGGAGTACTTTATTGTGATATAAGCAATGGAGAACTGGAAATCAAATAAATCATTACCAGAAGTCTCGTACTTCAAAAAAGATTTCTTGGAGATGACCCCCCACATGTTAACGTGCACGGAGTTGCATCCAAAGATGGTATCGGTTCCACCACCAAGCCTAGCCGATTTATTTCTGCTAAAAAGCTGGTTTTGCAATTGTCCTAACTCACAAGGAGTTGTACATTGAAGAGCCCTTTCCCACACCATGCTTTCCAAAAGTCGTCCTTGTAGTGAATTTAGACGCCTTTTCAATTCCCTTGGAAGACTTTCTTCATCAAATTCTTAATCACCTTAATAAGATCAAAAGCATTAATTCCATTTCTCTCCAATACTATTGGCAATGCAATTATCCAGACTTCTATTTTTATTCAATTATATATAAATTGAACGATTGTCTACTTAATTTACATAAATTATTTTAATTAGAGAAAAAAAAATCCTAACTTGGATATAAATGGCGCGAAAAATGGCTTTTTGGAGCTTAATTAGAGTAAATTCAGAACAATTGAATACTATTTGAGTTGCAATCGATCAATTGCAAGTATCAATGTAGAAATAGGAGGAAACTCATAAGTTTCGAGAATTAAATTCGACAATTAAAAAGTTTGGAAATTAAATCGTAAACTTTCGGAACTTGTATCCAATCAATTATTGATGATTTTAGGAAGAAAAGTACATAATTTAGAAGATTTCAATATAAAGAAATTAACAGAGCCGAACCAAAAAGATATGTTGAGGACCAAAATGCACAAAATAAAAAAGTCGGGGCATACAATTGTAAGCCATACATGGTTGTGAAAGCAGCCGCTAGACCTAATTCGATAGTGAACCATTATGCTAGCCCATGTGATCTCATGCGCCTTTTTTCGATAGCAAAGCCTGCTCTCCTTTATATACTAAAATTTTAATCATGGGTCAGGGATTATTTTTCACGAAATCAAAAATCAGGCTCCAATCAAAAATCAGGCTCCAATTTGAAAATTGAATTTAATCATGACTTCAAGCACAATGATGAGGGATTGTCCACTAATAAAAAAAAAAAAATCCCAAAAAATGTTTCGAAATAAAACCATTTGTATTTCCGCTTATTACATGCTTGGTTTCCTAAATTCTTTCTCCACAAGCACCCCCATTTTGAGATACCATCAACAGCAAGACCCTTCATTACAACAAAAGCAACTTTTTAAGGCATGCATCTGCGGCGTGCATCTTCAACATGCCGTAAAAATAGACTATTTACGGCATGCGTTATATGTATGCCGTTAAAAATCAATTGCTTAAAGTATTTACGTATTGCTTTTTTTGCGTGCTTTTAGTGCATGCTGTGCATTGTAAAAAAAAAATCTAAGATCCAAACTTCCACTCTCTAAAATATCCATCTAGGATCAAGGAACATTAAGTGTCGGCACACTCGAAAATTTGAAAATCGATCGAGGAGCGTTTTTCAGCGAACTAATAACGAAATCCTTATCTTTTCTATTTTCAACAAATAGTTAAACTCTTAAATAAACTCAACCTTCCAATGGGTAAGACTGTTAGCTCAAGAATAACTAATCAAGAGGGGGGTGAATTGGTTTTTGAAACTTTTTCGACACTTAGTCTTAAAAACTATTCAATGCACAATATATAAATGCAAGGTGTAAAATAACAAGTAAATATGCAAATATGATAACTTAATTCAAGTATGAATATGGCACAATATAAATGGTAATGTAACGTAAAGTGCGATAAGTAAAGCTAACAAGTCAATTTAATGGAGTTAGATACACAAAGTGTTCTATGTCCCCGTTATCAAGCTCTCCGTCATGAACAATGCCAAATTCACTAAAAATGGTAACTTACTAACAAGAAGTACCGATCCTTAAGTGACTTACAAACAAGGAGCATTTATCCTTAAGTGACTTACAACAAGGAGCATTTATTCTTAGGTGACTTACAACAAGGAGTATTTATCCTTAACTACAATCGAGTTTTCACAAGGGCTCTCGAAACCACAAAGTGTAACTTGTATTTTTACAATTGAAAGAACTCTCTAAACAAATGATATAATCAAGTCAAGTATTTTGAGAGTTAGGATAACACTTCAATAGAGAGCAAATATTTAAGTTCAAGTGTTTTAAGTTGAAAAACTTTGATGAACAATAAATGATACAATAGTGAAGATCAATGTACCAAAGTTTTCAACCAATGAATCTCTCTTAACAAATAATACAAAGTTAAGTATAGAGAGAGATTTACACTTAAATAAGTGTTGGCAAAGAAAAGCTTTAGTCAAGAATGAGGAAATAGATGAGATAGAAGTTTCTTTGCAAAAATAGAATCTTTGATAAAATAGATGAAGAACAAATTCAATCAAACAAAAGATTCTTGTAATAAATGAATTGGATAAAAATTAAGCAAACTCAATGATCTTTAATAAATAAGCTCTTTTAAAATTCTCTTGTAGGTTGGTGTGATTGAATACAAAAGGGTTTGGTATTTATGGAGCAAAACAACCAACTCCAGGGACTTTCGGCTAATAGATTTCGGTCGACTGAAGTCCAATTATAGCCGTTGTAAAATACTCAAACCGTTAGAGTTTCGGCAGACAAATTCAAACTTTTGATCGACCGAAATGAGTAGATTTTGGTTTTAAAGATTTTATATCACAAGGTCTATTTTTCAAAATCAATTTCATTTTGAAAATATTTTTATGCAAGTGATGAGATTTATAAAAATTAATTTGAGCTTTATACTTGGTAAAAATCGACAAGTTATACATTTACACATAATTTTGAAGATTCGATAAAATATCTTCTAGGCTTCCAATCTTCAAAGATCTTGATTTTTTCGGATCACTTTTGATTGTCTTTTGAGTGCTTGCAACGGAGATGATTTGAGCCTTTGAGTGATTGAGATAATACATGAAAAACTCAAGAAACGAGATTTGTTAGAAACACAAGAGTATTATTTTTTATAATCAAAACAAGTGGAGTTATATTGAATCATAGGTCAACAAAGACATGCCAAAATTCTAGAAGAAAACTTGACCGTTGGCTTTAAAAAACAATTTTCCATTTTTTGAGTTTAAAATAGTTTAACAATTAGTCGATGGTACAATACATCGAACACTAGTAGATAACATTTACAACTTGAAAATATGTACATATTCAAAACATTTAACACAAATTATAACTTAAAGACCTTAAATGTACTTGTAGAAAATTAGAGCGTATATTAGCATTGTCCTCCACATGGACTCGTGATGATTGTTAACGAGGATTGTTTGACCATCCAATACTTAGAAATTTGATAAACTTGAGTGAATACACCATAATCACTACCAGAGATGGAGATAGCCGCCCCCCAACATTATTCGATGGTCCACTATTCCTAGTAATTTGTAATGTATTTTTCAGTTTCGCCCCCACAGAAATTTTGACTCGCCCAGCAAAATTTTGAAATTTTTTTCCATCAATAAATATTGACCCAATAACTTACACTTTAAAATTCAACCATACAAAAATCTTATACCTAAACAAAATATCCAATAGTTACTTAAATAAATAAATAACTCAAATTCAATCCAAAAGCAAATGACCCATTTATGAATCAATTACCCAAAAACATACTCATAGGCCACAGCCCACAAATATAATCCCGACTACAGACACCTCTCATTCTTTCTCAAATCTCTTCTCTGCGCGACAAGCGTGCATTTTCAGCTATGAGTGTCATGAAGACAAAGTTGCATAATAGACTGGAAGATGATTTTTTTTGTCCAGTACCATGCTTGTGTATATAGAGAAGGAGATTGTTGATACTTTTCCATTAGATTCTCTTATTAACGAGTTTGAAGTGATGAGGACAAGGAGAAACCAATTTCAGATGTCCAAGCCATCTCTACCATCTGTTANATAGACAATTTACTTTTTGTCTTTTTGATGTTCATCTAACGTTCATGTTTTCAATTTATATAGCGTTATATACATATATGGACATATTATTTTTGTATCGACAAACTGATTGTCTTTTTGGTCAGTCAATCTAACATTCCTATTTTGATACTCAAAATTGTCGTTTTCAATCCTCTTAGTTAAAAAAAAAAAAATTTCGGGGGCTCCGCCCCCCTCCACCCCATGTACTTTCGCCCCTGCAAGATTGAAATCCTGGCTATGTCCATGCTCACTACTACAAAGAAATAATACAAGATAAGTTAACATTTAAATAAATCTGATAGAAAGTATAATTTAAATTATACTATTATTGATAAACATACGATATGTTTTGTTTTGTTTTACTGTGGCATCTATCATCTTAACTACTAGTTTATCATCAACCTGAATATTGGCAGCTTTAGCCATCATCGGGAAGAGGAATAGCATGAACTCCTAATGATTCTCAAGCTGACCTTGGGTAAGATAGCTCTTGCCAAGGCCCTACACATATATAGTAGACTTGGAAAAATCACCTTCGCCAACTCTTACATCATTTATGTCCCATGACAATCGCTTCATTCCAATTCCAACATCCATCTTTTATTGAACTCTCCTATCGTCTCATTCTTTTGACGGTAACGTCGTGCCAACTGAATAACATTATCCATATTCTTGTTTAAATGTATTATTTCAGTCTGCACAACCTCTGTCATGTGACTCGTAATTATCTGCCCCATTACTTATATCTGTCTGCTCAAATGTTCAACTAGATCATCAGAGACATTAGAACGCGAGTGTGCAAGAGGTAAAGGTTGACAAGATAAAGGAGAACGACACGATGTAGGAAGTCAATGTGTTAAATAAACACATCTCATCAACATGCATCTATGAAGGATCTCTTTACCTATTGTGTAGGAGATATGCACGGGAATGGAGATCGATGTACAGTTGGAGACTACTACTAGATATATAAGAAAATTCAGAATCAGAACACTTTTATCACATTTAATAATCTAAAAAAGAAATATAACTCTGCATACATTAAGCCAACAAGATAGAAATTGAGGATTGGATCTACTTCTCTAGGTGAAATTAAAACCCCACCCCACCCCCTCTTCATCTCCTCCACTGTAGACTTCAGCACTGCAAAATCTTCAAGCTAACATATATATATTTTTCAACAAATGTTAATTGCCATGCATTGAATTGATATACTAATATAAATATAAAATGAAAAGATATACTCAATCGAGGACCGTCGAGGAAAATATTAACATCGTCTGCCAGATCGACATCCTTGGGACCTTCGTCCGATCCTTTCTTATTGTCTATTTGGCTGCCATTGTCGGGATAGCCTCATAAGCCAATACTTTGCAAAACTTATTAACATGAGTCCATTTTTGAAAACTATAAGGCTCCCAGCTCCTCACGATGATGCGTACATGCAAAGTACGCTTCAAAGCTCCCAATGCGAACTTTGGCACGAGTGGTGCCACTCTAGTGATGGCTAGCCAAATATAGTCAAGTTGCAGGTCACTTATTAAATTATAGCTTGTACACCCATCCCACTATATAAACAAGTCTTTTTTCTTGTAAACTTTGGATGTGGGATTCCTAACCATTTATAAGACACTTAAAATGGGCTTATCAACTTATGAGCCTATATTGGAGACTTTTCCAATTCACCCAAAATAATTGCAATTGCCGACATCATTAAATATCACATTTAATGATTTAACCCAATTAAATTCAATTAATTCCAACAATCCCCCACATGAATGTAAGAAGTTGACTCAAATCAAGGAAGACAAAAGAAAAGTACTATCGAAAAGATAACGCATCAAGATAGGTAGCTTTCGCTTTGAACCTTCTTTAGTAAGAATCTATCGAACTTACTGAACGCAACATTTTGAACTATCAACCGTTATTGCAAGTTTAGATAATAGACCAAACACATTTTCTTTCATATCAAACTTGGTCTCTATTGTGTTCATTATTTCGGCCCTGAACTACTTGGGTTCTGCGAGCGCTTTAGAGAATTCGCCTAAGTAAATTCTCAAAGAACTCGCCAAGTTCGCACTTGTATAGGTGATGTTCTATAAATAGTACCCTACTATAATCGCTTATACTATTTATAGTCATAATTAAAAGAAAAGTTCATCCTTAATAAACTTCATAGGCAGCACTTTTTGCATTATAGAAATGGACTTTTTGCATCATAGAAATGGGAAGGAGTTAAACTCCTAAGTACTTCTTGATGCGAACCTCATAGTAACAGTGACTACGAAACCCACAACTAGATTGATGCGGAACCCAAGAACGTCAATTAAACCCGGTTTTGGATTTGACTCCAACAAGGTGAACCAAAAAATCCAACGATAACGAAGATGCGTTGAACCCCTTGATTACACAATAAAGAACCCACAATCCAATGTTTGAACACCACAAGAATCATTTAGATCTTGATAAGTTCGGTATGTCCATGGAAGAACACAATTTTTGAAGCAAAACTTCGAGAGAAAATTTTCTTTAATTTAATTCATGTCAAACTTAGAATCCAATGAAATAATAAAATCCTATTTATACTAAACCTATGAAATACAGGAAAAACATGAATAATTGATAAAGATTATGAGAATCTTACCTAAACTAGAATTCTAGCAAAAATAAGGAAATTCGCGTCAAAACAGTTTTCCCGGATTCGGACAACTTTCAATATTTTGATCATATCTTCCTCTCCTGGTATTCGATGGAGGTGATTCAAAATGCATTGGAAAGCTTACTTCAAGATTTAAAAATCTTCTAGAAATACAAATTTTCAAATTCGAATGTAGTCTATGCTAAAAATGGGTCTCAAAATGAGACTGAAAATTCGAGTGCTTTCCAACCCGGAACTGGCTTCCGTCCCCAATATGTTCTTGACCATTGGCTTTGATCATCTTCTTACTCAGCCCTCTACATATGAAATTCCTCATAGTACCTTTGATACTTCGTCGTCTCCTCGAAAATCACAAAGTAATTTTTGGCAAATAAGAGAAATTCAACTAAAGCTCAATCACTGGGTTGGGTGGTACTCCAATGGGGTAGTTTGCTGGAATAAAATCTTCGATAACCTGCAAAACAAAAATAGCCAAACTAGAGAGGGAATTGTTAGTTTTCACCAAACCTCCTCTTCTTCACACTCCTCCTCCTCCTCCTTTTGGTTTACTTCCAACTTCTCCGTCACCTTCAAAGACTCTCCTTCAATTTCTTTTTGTAGCTCTACTTTCCCTTTTAAAATTTCACGCTCAATTTCTTTTTCGCTCTCTTGTGGCATTTCCCCTTTTTTCCTCAAAATAAATAACCTCACTATTTTCTCTCTTGCTCTTTTGTTCTTCCACGTGATTAATTTGAGATTTAATCATATCACAATTTTTTGATAACTCACGCTTATAATCTAATTTGCCCCCAACATGCTTCCCAGTTGATGTTCGACTTTCCACTGGATACACATCCCCATCACATCTCCTAGGCTTCTCCCTAAGCTCTCGTTCATACCAATCCCTCCCATAAAAATAATTATTCGCATATTTCTTCCTCATAATATTCTTTAACTCAGCCCAAGTTTCAATACACCTCTCACCATTCCTCCACCTAGATTTTATTAACTGATCCCACCAAACAATTGCTTAATCCACAAATGTGTTCACAACCAACTTCAATTTTATCCCCTGGGAGTAATCATGGCATTTAAACACTACTTCTACCTTTTCTTCCCATACCAAGTATGCATCGGGATCATTCCTTCCCTTAAATTGTAGAATTGTCAACTTCATATGTCTCAAACTCCTATCAACAACGTCCCCAATAAAATTTCTACTCCGCCTTTCAAGTCCATCCATACTATTTCCCGTATCCTGCATATCCACCAACAACATCTCCAATCGTCGAATCACCTCTTTATTCATATTGACTTAAACTCCAATTGGGATGTGTGAGAATTGGGATTCAAAGACTCAAAAGAAATTTGAACTGGACAACTTTGGTTGGGCTTTTAGAAATTCAAGAAAGTGGTTCTTGAATTTGGATTAGGATGAAAGATACAAATTTTTGGAATTGGATTTGATATTAGGATATTGAACAATTTTCAAGAAATCAAATTTTTTTTTTCCGGACTGTACGGATGAACAGTAATATTTTTTTTAGACTCAAGAATCAACTACAATAACAACGAAACATACGGAAGCTGATTTGGAATATATTTTTTTTGTAATTTTTTTTGGATCAAAGACTCAAAATATTACTTGACACAAGAACACGAAAAACGAATAACAAAGGAAAATAAAGACTCAAAGAAACAAACAAGGATATCACCTGATAAGTTGGAGTCAAAGCTCTGATACCAACTAATGCGAACCCCGTAGCTACAGTGACTACGAAACCCACAACTAGATCGATGCGGAACCCAAGAACACCAATTAAACCTCGTTTTGGATTTGACCCCAACAAGGTGAACCAAAAAACCCAACGATAATGACGATGTGTTGAACCCCTTGATTACAAAACAATTTTCTCGGATTCGGACAACTTTCAGTATTTTGGTTATATCTTCCTCTCCCGATATTCGATTGAGATGATTCAAAATGCGTTGGAAGTCTTACTTCACGGGCTACATATCTTCAAATTCGAATGTATTCTATGCCAAAAATGGGTTTCAAATTGTGACTGAAAATTCAAGTGCTTTCCAACCCGTTCCGGTTTCCGTCCCCAACATGTTACTTGACCATTGTCTTGTTGTCTTCAATATTATGGACTTCGTTACTCGAACATGTTATCAACTCTTTAAAGTCTCGAACTTGGCTCTACTCTCTCTCCAACAATTATCAAAATCTTGATAAATTATGGCGCACCCCGAATCATATAACTTATTATCAAGTCATTCATAATTAGTTTTCCTATTGAACCTAATCCGTGGGATCTCCAGTTGCCAGGTTAGGTTTGCACTAAGATGACTCATTGGGTTTTAGGCTTTAAACCGATTTTCCTCGATGCCCAGTCTTTATGCTCTCTAGATAACCCTTTAGTAAAATGATCCGTTAGGTTTTCTTTTGACTTAACAAAATCAATTGATATTGTTCCATTTGAGAGCAACT
>CAIGRF010194742.1:30513-50764 GCA_903798235.1 Fraxinus ornus | reverse complement strand
GATATGTGACCAGTAAATAAATTCGTGACTTATAATTATGAATATGTGACCATTAATCACAAAAATGTGACTTTATTATCTTTATTTAATAAAAATAAATAAAAAACCTGATTTTTGAATTTTTAAACAAAAAACCTGATTTTTGAA
This sequence comes from Fraxinus ornus, assembly GCA_903798235.1. Lineage (NCBI taxonomy): Eukaryota > Viridiplantae > Streptophyta > Magnoliopsida > Lamiales > Oleaceae > Fraxinus > Fraxinus ornus. The sequence goes on along the minus strand of CAIGRF010194742.1, from coordinate 50,617 downwards.
CTTAAAAATTTAAACACCTTACTTTTGATTTTTTCCCAACTCTAAATCCCATATCCATTGAATGTTTATGAATAGTTATACAACCTAGGGTTGGCGATTTGCCGTTTGAAATTGTCTAGGATGTAATAGCTCTATTTTCCTAGGAACGTTGAAGTGGGTCATAATATCGACCAACTCTTGATCAAAGAGATCACTATAAATTCTTGAAGCCTCAAAGGTTTCACTGCCACTCTCTTTAAGATCAGTTGAGGGTTTGCCTCCTTCATTACACTGTCCAAATCCAGGTCGGAAGCTCCCTACTTGACCAAAAAGTTATGGATTAATATATACATCAAAATGAGTAGTAACCATATAAGGGAGCACACAAGAGAGGAAGATGTGTTAGAAGTTTCACCTCTAAGATTAGATCTCCCATGTCCTTCCGAAAAAATAGGGATGAGCAAGGCAAGGCCAAAAAGCCCTTAATAGGTTTGCCGATCATAGTATAATGCAATTAAGATTCTAGATTTAATATAAATAATAAAATCAAACTTTGGAAACTATTTGTTAAATTACCTCGAAACGAATCCACGAACTTGGCTAACTATTGGCGAATTGTAAAGTAACATGCAAGGGAAACATAAAATACAAAATGCTCATCTAAAGCTTTCGAACCATTCCCTTGTCCAGGCTACCTACATTCTATCATTAAAAGACATGTTAGCCAATGAATAAAGTATAGTTCTTAACCAAATCAGTTATAAGCTAACTAATAGAGAGCCTCCATATATCATTCTCTCGAAATGACAAAATTACCTCAAAGCTTAGAGAAAAATCTATAAATACCCATTCTTTTGAAAAGAAACACATACAATTCAAATATCTCCCTCTCAAATAACAATTTCATCTCTAGCTTCCATTTGAGGATCAAAACTATTGAAATTTGGATATGAAAGTCCTATTTAGATGAGAGGATTTGTTGATCTGATTTATATTTTCAACATCAACAAAAAAATCTCCTGGTCATTTTAAAGATGAGATCTGATGATTTGGGGAAGAACACATTATTTTGATTCATGATTGGGTATAGTCTTAAGGTTGAGGTAGGGCACTTCTTTTAACAGATGGAGAAAATTACATAAATATCACTATAGAGAAAATTGATAGTGGACGGCAAGGCAAGTGAGCTTTTAGGTAAAGCGGATGGGGAGAGGAAGAGTGTTCGTCGACGATTTTAAGATGGAGGTTGCATATTTTATCCTTTTCCTTTTCATTCTACATTGCTTTTAGTTTCTTTATATTGTTTTTCATTTCATTCCAAATGAATGATAGAATGTTCATTTTAAACAAAATGACTTTTTAATTGCTAATATGACATTGATTGTCAAAAACGAGAATGGTTGCACATTTTTGATGGGTTAAGGACTATGATGACAAAAATAAAAGGGTTAATTAGACCAAAATGTCACAACTTTAAAAGGTTAGAAGCCCCAAGTGCAATTTACTCAAAAATTAAACAAGGGTTGTGCCCTGACCCGACCCAGCTCATTTTGTTATTAGCAGGACCCATGGATAGACAAGAGCATGTGGCTCGGTTCATTGATGAACAAGTAGGGTGGAGTTTAGGTGTAGGCAAGTTTGCTCGAGTCGTTCGGTCCATTGCAATCCTTACTCCAAGGAATTACATGTACCGTGCCCATTTACCAAAATTTCCATTGATCCAAATTTCATATTATAAAAGAGAAAAAATATATATAAAAAACTCAAATCTATCCCTCATTTGAACATTGGAAAAGAAAGAAAAGAATAGGCAAAATTGAACTAACTAAAATCGACCTTCCCAAGTTAGATCTTCAAGTAAAACCTTATCTTCATCTTCTTCTTTAATATTCAAGGTTAGATTATATTTTAGTAGTTTATTTTCTTGATTTTGTTTGGGAGGTTTATAATTTTTTAATTTTCTACCCGAAAACTTAAGTGTTCCTCCCCAAGGTTCGTCCACTGAGTGTGAGTCAGGGCCTTCTAATGTAGATCGATTATATTATTTATGCTCTAAATTCATGTATTGAGGTTAGTGGTGGCAACGAGCCGAGCCCGAGCCGGAAAAAAAAAAAGCTCGAGCCGAGCCCGAGCTTTTTTAGTCCGAGCTTTTTTTGGCCCGAACCGAGCCGAGCCGAGCCCGGCCAAAAAAAATGGGGCTCGGCCCGAGCTTTCTGCCCGAGCCTTAGCGGGCCGAGCCGAGCCCGAACCGAGCCGGCTCGCGTTTTATTTTATTTTTATGTCAAATCTACATTTTTTACTTAAAAAACTTAAAATTTTTACCATTTTTACATGTTATAAATTAAATAAAAAAAGCTCGGGTCTAGCTTGAGCTTTTTGTGCCGAGCTTTTTTGGGCCCGAGCCGAGCCCAACAAAGAAAAATGAGGCTCGGCCCGAGCCTTAGCTCGTTGTAACCGAGCCCGAGCCGTCCGAGCCGGCGAGCTTTTTTGCCACCCCTAATTGAGGTGTAAATTTGTAGAAAATGTTGAAAAAAGTAGATGAATCAGGGATTCATTGCGCTTGTCATGATGGCGTCGATAAGGTGCCTTCTTTACTAACGTCAGTCAAAAAAGACAGGTATCGACCTTTACACATATCGATGAAGACCCACGTCACCAAAATATCACCTTTGGTGAGGCAGATGCCTTACTGGGGTAAGTCATAAAATTTGGCCTTTTTTATCTCATTTCTTTTTTAAATGAATTGTAGTATATAATTGTGTGATCAAATGAATTTCTTGCTTGCTTGTTAGTAGTATATATTGTTGCTTATTTGGGATTCTAGATACTATGCATTGTTCCATATATATGAGTTAGTAACCTATAAACATTTGTAAGTTATTGTAGGATGAGGTATGTTCTCGACACTAGATTGAGAGAACATCCCGAGAAAGTTACATCAAATTGTAACTATTTGAGCTTTAAGAAGGTTCTCGACAGACTCGATAATGATTATAAAGTTCCACTACGCTAGTCATGCCTTTGGAAGCTATATCAAATGAGGCGCATTCAATTCTCTGAACAGATCATCGAAAACCTCTTACTTCGACTGCTTAAGTTAGTCGAAGATGATGTATTGTATTTTAGGTTAGATGATGATATTGTAGCCGGATTCTTGATTTTTAAGTTTGCCCTCGTTACAAGATTAAACTCAGGACGTGATAAGGCTGTGAGGCCTAATATTCAACAGAATAAAAAAATGTTGAAGGAGTATGTTGGAAGAAGGTCTAAGTTACTCCTACACGGTTGGAGACTTCATTCGAGAGTTGCTCGAATATGCAGGATAAATTTAAGCTAGGGTTGGTGCTTATATTAACGAGTGTGCTAAGGTGCAAACACCTAAGACATTGATTGATCTTTTCTCATTGTATGTTGTTGATGACAATGATGCATTTAACAACTATCCATGGGGTCAAACGTGTTTTAAGGATATGATGCATGTGTTCAGAATGGGCATTCGATGTTCAAGACATCGAGAGATGAGTGCAAATTTAATGCATATGGCATTTTATGGTCATCCAGGTAAATGTTAAGAGGGTGTTTGGTATAGATTAAATTCAGATTTTAAGTGGATTATGATAAAAAAAATTTGAAATGTGTGGTTGAAAAGATGTGGGACCCATGAAAGATGTGGTTGATATTGATTGTTTAACTTTGACTTAGGTTAAAATCGAATTTTAATCTAGCCCAAACAGACCCTAAATCTTATTATTTTAATATATTATTAAACTCCAACAATTATATGCGTTGCAAATATGGGCATATGAGGCTATTTCTGCTTAGATTGGTAGATGGGCCCAAAGGAAAAAGGACACGTCTCCTCAAATGCATCATTGCTAAGCACTGGATACCATGAGTGCCAGAGATGTGTCTGCTATACTTGGCGATTCTAGAGTGAGTTTTATATTTGTATTTTATATTTGTTTTTTACTCAATAAATGATTATTAATCCGTTAAAATGTCAATATGTCAACTCGAAGTCCATACTGAATTGATGGTATTGATCAAGAAGGTAGATCAAAGTTACATGTGAGACGTTTCCATTCTGCCTAGTCAAGATGATCTATTACCCGATTTTGTTCTGGATAGAGAGAAGTTGTGTAGATTTATGTTTTCTATTATTACATGTGATTTAATTATAGTTTATTTTTTATGTTGTCATAAGTGATTCGAACTTATTAATTGTCAATTTTCTTATTTATGTAGGAGCGCTATCCAGTTGAACGACGAGCTCCATCAGAGATGTCATACACGATTCCAATTTTCTTTCCCTCGTTGAGTTCCTTCCCCAGTCGATCACCTATACCACATCGATCTCCATCACCTAGTCGTAAGCATGCATGGCATCGATCTTCTTCAAGTGATTTGATTGAGCGTCTGAGTAGGTATTTGACTATAGTTATACGAGATAAGGTAGGAGAGCAACTATATGAGCTAAGATTTCTATGATCGGATCTAGCATATTTAGATAAGAAGTTGGACTTCATAATTGAGTTGGCAAGACCCCACCATCATATAGGTAGGGAGACGTTGAAGAAGGACAAGAATGGTGAAGGAGGGAATGGTGGGAATAGCAAGTGATGATGAGAGGATGGAGTGGATGAATGTCAGATATGATGGATAAGAAGCGAATGGAAGACATGCTAGATGAGAGGAGAAACAACGGGATAGGAAAGAGAGGATGGATGGTGATGGATAGAGGATAAGGTGATGAAGAATTGACAGAAGTAGTGACAGAGGTGAAGATTGGGGGGGTTTTGTAAATCAGGATACATGTCCATATATGATATAGCAAATGCCAAAAAAAATGCAGAAACACCCTCTTTATCACTCGTCCAGTTCTATGACCATAACCATTTTCATCCCTTTAAGATTTATCAAAGTAACAATCTGGAACGAGTACTAATTTCATATTTGCATTATAATTCACAATTAAAAAATAAAAAAAGAAATGTTAGCTGAAGAAAAGGAAAAAAGCTAAACAAATGGTCCATTATAGAAGGTCTGGGCTATTTGGGCTTGTCCGTCTGATACCAAAAGGCCCAATTACTGTCTTGGCCATTTATTATCAAACGACGTCATGGTCATTTGTTATCAGAAGATCCAAATGGGGTATGGGACCGACTCGTAATAGACGGTCATACTGTCCAAATGAATTTTTTTCTTTTTGTTTAAAAAGTTTATAAATTTGTCCAATAAATTGTAACAATGTATATAGAAAAGTTTAAAATAAGTCAAAATATGGTCTAATAATTAAAAATGTAAACTAATTTAACAAAAACGACATTAAATATATGCAAATGTACTTGCCGAATCAAATGAATATTCACGAGATCTTTGTATTAAAAAATTTAGTTATGTTTTAGTGTTGGAGAAGTAGCCATGTCAACGAGCTAGGTCGAGCTAAAAATGAGCTTTCGGCTCTAGCATTAGCAGGCCGAGCCGGCTCGCTTTTTTTTTTAAAAAAAAATTTGTTATAAATCTATAATTGTTTATAATGTAATTAAAATTTGTGCAATTTATACGTATTGTAAATAATATCTATATATATATATATATATATATATATATAACTTAAAATAATAATAATAATTAAAAAGCCTAGGCAACTGTAATTTTAGCCGCTTGCGTTTGGAGGCAACTGTATTTTTTAACATTTTTTTAAGACTCGGCTTAGCCCGTGACAGGGGCCGGTGACGAGCCACGGGCTAGCTCGAGCTTGGCCCGAGCCTCTGCTCGATGTCACTGAGCCACGAGCGGCCTGACTCGGGCTTTTTCTAGACCGAGTTCGAGCCTACGAACCTTTTTGATATCACTATGGAAAAGATGAAGAACAAAAGAGCCTTTAGTTGTGTTGGAGAAAATGAAGAAAGAAAGAAACTTTAGCTTGAAATTGGAATTAAGATGTGTTATTTTTGTTTTGAGTTGTGCTACTTGTACATTATGGCATCCATAATGGATGCCATAATGTACAAGTAGTATTATCCTTTTGTTTTATAATTAAAATGATATTAATATCTTTTTATTATGGCTTAATGGATGTCATAATGTACAAGTAGTATTATCTTTTTATTTTATAATTAAAATGATATTAATATCTTTTTATTATGGCTTATTTTAGTAAAATTAGTATTTTTGTTAAAAAGGCTTGTTTGCTAATATGGGTAATTGACTGGGTCAATAAATTCACCTCCCTAGTCGTTTGCGGAGTCGAGCAAGCTCCATTTCTTCATCTCATTCTCGCAGGACAAATTGCTATTTGAATAGTGCCTGCGAATCCAAAAAGGAAAACTCACACGATAAGAGGATTAAAAATAAAGATAAAGAGAAGCAGAGAAATGGGTAGAAGATGGGGCTTGGTGGTTGTGGTGGTTGCCGTAGTGGGAGTGGTGATGATGAGGACTCGGCTGGGGAATCAGCTGGGTTGGGACAGAAGCAAACACTCGGCCCTGATGCAATGGTTGAGGGACATGACCGATCGACTGGGTTACTGGGCTATCCCTGCATACGTCGGAGTCCACACTCTGACCTTGGCGCTTTGCCTGCCATACGCCGTCTTCTTCGAGGCCGTGGCTTCCGTGCTGTTCGGATTTTTGCCCGCACTGCTATGCGTCTTCTCGGCCAAGATCCTTGGGGCCTCCCTCTCCTTTTGGATCGGCAGGCACGTCTTTTCTTCTCTCTCTCTCTCTTTTTTTTTTTTTCTTTCTCTTTCACTAATCATGGGTCCTGTTCATCTTTTCTTTGAAATAGGTGTATTAGTATAGGCAATCTATTAAAACATTGCATTTTTAATTTCTGTTTCTGACTATCAATAATTGGTTGTGTAAGGTTCCTGAGACCCACAGTGCAAGAATACTTGAAATTTAAATGGAATTACTTAGAATTACCAAGTCAGAAAGGAAAAATGAGTGATGTTAAGGTTTCTCAATTTGGTTCATTAGAAATTCGTGAACAAATTGATCTATGCTAGCCTTTACCCTTCTTGAAGATCTAAGACCATTTTGGAATGATTTATTAATATTTTGTTCAAAATCACATTCCACTTGTCTAGTTGGTAGCATTTTCATTGAATTTATGACAGGTAGGAGAACTTCTGATTTTATAGTTGTGAGAATCAAAGGGAAGATCTACTAGCATCTTGAGGGGATAACTAAAATATGGCAAAGTTTTTTGGAGTTGTTTATAAATAATTTAAAATTTAAATAGATAAAAACGAGTAGTAGATAAGTGGTTAGTACTTGTGGGTCTTATGAAAAACATTTGGATAAAAAGTGGTTTGACCAACTATAAACAATTTGTACACGGTAGCCAAACAAGGGCTTAGTGTCGAGTATGTCCTTTCATTTTTGTGGATATAGATTTTGAGTCACAATATGACAGTGCTGAGTTTATTTTATTTTGAAATTCTTCTAGGGAAATTTCTAGGACAGGTATACCTTAAAGTGCTCCCAATGTATAGAAACTCAGTCGTTTGGTCTTCATTGTTTTCAACATATCACGGTTAATATTTTTTATTATTATATTTTACCATTTCTAAATTTTCAAGTTTTCCTTCTTCTCCTCACTTCAAGCAAATTAAACCCTATCTTCCAAAGCTTCATTGCTGATTGATAACAGACTTCCAGCCTATCAATTATAAAAATTTCGTTTGAAGAGTCACGTATCACATATCTGTAATGTGTTTAGTGAATTTTAGTAATCCCTGCAAGGAAGAGTCACTGAACTTCTTCTACAATAAATACATTTTCGTGCTCTCTCTTTGTTTTGATTCTTCTAACTCCATAGCTCATTACTTCCATCAGATTGAGTGTAAAAGCTCCTCTACAAACTAGACATATGCCATCAGCAATGACTAATAATGTAGATGAACTGAACTACTTTTGCCATGATGTCCCTGGCCTTGTATTTTCCTCAAAAATTGTCCAAACTGGCAACTGTTTTCAAAAATTACTTGTAATGTCTATTGCGTAAGTTCTAACTGTAAGCTCCACTGTGTTTGACTATGGTATTACCTGCTGATAATTTCATCGATCCCCTTTCGCTGATGAATTGAAGTTTCATTTTGTGCATGGTGTTTCGAAGCATCGTGTTCATTAAAAGTTCGAGAAATTCAGCTGAAACTTTGAGTACATGTTTCATGTTTGTATTCTCAACCATAGTTTGCATGAACTTGTTTGGTTAGGGCAGCAAACCCATACCAACGTGACAAGCACGGAGTCCATTAAAAGCTTTATGTCAGATTCCGCATAGAATTATCAATTGAACAAGATTCTTCAGCATGGGAGTTGTAATTGAAGATATATTATGGTATCAGTGAGGAATCCTATGATTGTGTCATCTCACCCTTCATTTCTTGCCTCCATATACTAATATATCTTAGCTTGCAAGAGAAGCAGTAGATCAACTCATCAACCAATCTTGCTTTTCCATCTTTCCCATCCAGAGACCATTATTTTTATATACTTGATGAGTGTCTGAATATAGTTTATCAGATAAGCGTAATTGGTTTTCTCTTGGGTTTTGACATTACTCATAATCATCTTATAGTTTACAGGGGAAGAGTCTTAGAACTTGGAGGACAAATGATGAGAGACATTGTTTGCTCATTCTTGAGTTTTGAGATGATAAATTAATCATAAAAGAGAATGAGAATCACTGGTGCAATTTTTGGTTTGAGGGGTGCTACGGTGGTTGACAGCATTATGACAATCAGCTGAGTAGCATTAGCTGAGTGAGAGAGAAACATTTGATATACCAATAAAGCTACGTCATACTTCATTCAGAAACTTTGATAAGAAAATATTGAAGTAATCGACTTTTGAGTTAATTGTACATAATAATACAAATAATATAGTGAAGAAAACAGAAAAGGGGAATCAACAATTTTTTATTTTAAACAATACATGGAACTTAGAAATTCGAAAAGATTGGAGAAATAAATGAAAATCATATAATTTACCAATGCACATAAATACCAATATAAAGTAAGCAAATACAAAAATTCATTCCTTATAAGTGAAGGAAATCAAAATTATGTTTAAGTTTACTAAAAAAGTTGGAAAACTCACTGACATGACTAGAGCTGTCTCCTCCGAACATTTTACACAACTTTCTTTGTACAGGGTCGAGCATTCAACCAAGATTTGACGAGATTTTTTGCGTAAAAGAAAATGGTTCACGAAATGAAACACTGTTGGTATTAAACTGAAGTTTTAATTTTTACACTTGTTTTTGGTAAAAAATTATTAAAAACCCCAGAATTCTGGAGGGGGCACATATCCCCCAGGCCTCTTCTCTTCGTCTTAGATGATAATTTAAGAAAAAAGATGACATAATATATTGTGATGTTCACATTTTTCTATAAGAAGTCTTCCCTGTCTGTTGTGTCTAGTAATTGGCAGCGGAACCAGTATGCAAATTATTGTTTTGGCACATGGCAATCTCAACTTTTGAAGAATCTCCACTTCCCTTTCGCATCCTTCCCACTGCATTGTACTGATCGTTTGTGCTGAACTGAACCTCTGCCTTCGTGCTTATCATCACTATTTTCTAAGACCATAGTTCATCCCACCTACCATTCTAAATTTGCATGTCCACAATTTTCCTTCAGATCCTGGGGGACATAAAGAGCTCTTCGGCACCAAATTTACATGTCATGCGTTTTCTATAACATGATTTATACCGTAAGTATACGATGTCAAGTTTTGTAATATAATAGTGGAGTTAGAGTGTCGAACCCACGGGGATTGTAATCAAATTTCTACTAAGTACTATAATTATATAGTCTCTATTTTATTAAGATGAATGAATTTTATAATCAATGTTTTTACACTAATATGGTAACGAATTCAACAAATAAATGCAAGTTATAAGAATAATCAAGTGAGAAAGCCTATGGTTATGATTTCACGTAATTATCAAATGTGATTCTCAATGTATAATTATTTATAATCAATTTTTCAAAGTTTATAAGCAAGAATACTAACGTAATTTTACTCCTCTCGATTGCTGAGTAAAAACTATTCACATATTTCAATTCCAATATCTCTATTCCGAATTAAAATATAGAATTTATCAAGTTCGTGGTTTATAAATGGAAGATGCTTCAAAGGAATACTTTCTCTCGAAACCTATAATTTTCTATGGTGTGTTATTCTTATGATCAAGCCTAAACTCCCCCCTCTCTAGTGTCGGAATTGACTAGCATCAAATCATTCAAGTAGTGGTCAATTAATTGAAAGCTTTAAAATCATAACACAAATAAACACATGCAGAAAATCTAATAGAAATAACTAAAATTAATCAATCCATATTATCATTTTTTGGCTATTATCAAACCCTAGATAATGAATTTAGTTCATGATGTAATCTTTGAAAATACGAAAATTCATATAAAAAGACTTGGGGAAGAGAATAGAAAAACTAGGATGTAGATCTTCAATTTCTTCCCTTGTTTTTCTTTGTCTTGTTCTTGAATCTCTTGATGTTTTTCCTCCTTGTCTTCTTGAAGAATTGTGTTGAATTTCCTCTTGCCTCTTGAGCCGTTCTTCCCCTTAGAATTAGGTCTTAAGAGTTGTATTTATAGTATTTTGAAATCTTAGAAGGGTTGTGGAGTCTTAATGCGCTAAGAAAAGAGTCCAAAAAAATCAAAACCTTTTTTCTCACCCAGTGGCTCCTTGGTGCCACAATCGTGGCGCTGCGGTGCCCCAGTTGCATTGAATTTCAGCAACAGTGGCGCTGTGGCGCCCAGTTTCGAATGGAAATTAAGCAATACATCTCCTTCAGTATTTTTATCATAATTTTTTCTCCCGATATCCGATTGAAGCGATTCAAGATGCGTTGGAAAGATAATTCAAAGGGTTACAACTTTGCTTCAGATATCATTTTCCAATTCGAATGTTTGCTATGTCAAAAATGAGTCTCAATATGAGACTGAAAATCCAGAGCGTAACTCTTTCGGTTGGAAATTGATATGTGATCATACTTTGCATGTATTTCACCCATTTGACTTCTTTCTTCATCTAATTGACTCCTAGCATTCTTGATTCTTCATTGCGAGGTCCAACACAACTTTTGAGTATTTGCACTTTAGTCCCCGAACTTTGGATCTCTTACAATTTAGCTATCTTTTCCAATTTTGCTTATTTTCTTCAATTTAATCAACATATATTACAACATCAAAACATACTTTAAAACGCTCTAAAACTCGTAAAAATTAGTTAAATATCAAGTTTAGATGATGTCTTAAGTATGAGTAAAATATACTCATCAAACACCCCCAAACTTAATACTTTCCTAATCCTCGAGAAAAAAAATCCTAACACGCTCAAACAAAAAAATTTAAGAAAAGAAAACACAAACATATTCGGAAAGATAGTTTGCCTTCGTAGCTCATGATTGGAAACATAATATCAATTATGAATCGCATTAAAGCTATAATGCAAAAGCTAAATTCTCACATATTCAATGCAAAACGGGTGTGTATGAATAGTTAAGTGCAACGCTGTACAATAATAAATTGATCAAATTCCCGACCTTAAAATTCATATATTTCCTTACTCCGCTCGTAGGATTCACACCTCAAATTTAATTTATTTTCACTCTTTCCCGATGGCATAATCTAAGATTGGTTTACAAATCACTACTCCTTATCCTCTGTTGTTTGGATAGATGTTACTGCAGTTCACATATCAACAAATAAGGATTTTCCTTATTTTTGATTACATCAACCTCCAAGAATCATTTAAGTTACTAACCTATTATCAAAGGTCTAATCTTCTAAAACAAGTGTTTGGGGCTTAATCAAGGCATGGGGTGCGTCTTCTATTGGTTTCAGACAGTCCACACAAACTTTAGCATACATAGAATCCACAGTTATCTCCAAATTTCCTTACAACAGTTCAACCACCCAAACATCCTAGATTTGGTTAAGGATATAATAAAGTTTAATGGTTGTTTGAATTTAACTTCTAAGTTCTCTATTTCAACCTATAAATATGGATCAATCTATTCATGTACAATGCTACAATCAATTCGTGTACATAGGTATCTCACGTTTTGCATGAATAAGCAAAAAAAATTAACTAAAACACGACCTATTCATGATCCATAAACTAACACGTCCTCAATAATATACATCATTACCGACAATGTTATCTAATTCATACAAGCATGCAAAACCAAAAAAAAGTATTATTTTTTTATTTTTCATTTTATTTATTTATTTATTTTAAAACATGCACACAAATCACTCAAAATAATAAAAAATAAATCCTAGGCAATTAGATAACTTATAATATACCCCCAAACTTAAATTTGAAGAATTGTGTTGAATTTCCTCTTGCCTCTTGAGCCGTTCTTCCCCTTAGAATTAGGTCTTAAGAGTTGTATTTATAGTATTTTGAAATCTTAGAAGGGTTGTGGAGTCTTAATGCGCTAAGAAAAGAGTCCAAAAAAATCAAAACCTTTTTTCTCACCCAGTGGCTCCTTGGTGCCACAATCGTGGCGCTGCGGTGCCCCAGTTGCATTGAATTTCAGCAACAGTGGCGCTGTGGCGCCCAGTTTCGAATGGAAATTAAGCAATACATCTCCTTCAGTATTTTTATCATAATTTTTTCTCCCGATATCCGATTGAAGCGATTCAAGATGCGTTGGAAAGATAATTCAAAGGGTTACAACTTTGCTTCAGATATCATTTTCCAATTCGAATGTTTGCTATGTCAAAAATGAGTCTCAATATGAGACTGAAAATCCAGAGCGTAACTCTTTCGGTTGGAAATTGATATGTGATCATACTTTGCATGTATTTCACCCATTTGACTTCTTTCTTCATCTAATTGACTCCTAGCATTCTTGATTCTTCATTGCGAGGTCCAACACAACTTTTGAGTATTTGCACTTTAGTCCCCGAACTTTGGATCTCTTACAATTTAGCTATCTTTTCCAATTTTGCTTATTTTCTTCAATTTAATCAACATATATTACAACATCAAAACACACTTTAAAACGCTCTAAAACTCGTAAAAATTAGTTAAATATCAAGTTTAGATGATGTCTTAAGTATGAGTAAAATATACTCATCAAACACCCCCAAACTTAATACTTTCCTAATCCTCGAGAAAAAAAATCCTAACACGCTCAAACAAAAAAATTTAAGAAAAGAAAACACAAACATATTCGGAAAGATAGTTTGCCTTCGTAGCTCATGATTGGAAACATAATATCAATTATGAATCGCATTAAAGCTATAATGCAAAAGCTAAATTCTCACATATTCAATGCAAAACGGGTGTGTATGAATAGTTAAGTGCAACGCTGTACAATAATAAATTGATCAAATTCCCGACCTTAAAATTCATATATTTCCTTACTCCGCTCGTAGGATTCACACCTCAAATTTAATTTATTTTCACTCTTTCCCGATGGCATAATCTAAGATTGGTTTACAAATCACTACTCCTTATCCTCTGTTGTTTGGATAGATGTTACTGCAGTTCACATATCAACAAATAAGGATTTTCCTTATTTTTGATTACATCAACCTCCAAGAATCATTTAAGTTACTAACCTATTATCAAAGGTCTAATCTTCTAAAACAAGTGTTTGGGGCTTAATCAAGGCATGGGGTGCGTCTTCTATTGGTTTCAGACAGTCCACACAAACTTTAGCATACATAGAATCCACAGTTATCTCCAAATTTCCTTACAACAGTTCAACCACCCAAACATCCTAGATTTGGTTAAGGATATAATAAAGTTTAATGGTTGTTTGAATTTAACTTCTAAGTTCTCTATTTCAACCTATAAATATGGATCAATCTATTCATGTACAATGCTACAATCAATTCGTGTACATAGGTATCTCACGTTTTGCATGAATAAGCAAAAAAAATTAACTAAAACACGACCTATTCATGATCCATAAACTAACACGTCCTCAATAATATACATCATTACCGACAATGTTATCTAATTCATACAAGCATGCAAAACCAAAAAAAAGTATTANCAAAAATGTGTAATAAAAAAGAAATTTTTTTTTCATGCACACAAATCACACAAAATATAAAAAAAATAAAACCACGGCATTATACTAATACACCCCCAAACTTAAATTAAACATTGTCCCCATGTAAAATAAAATAAAAGTGAGGAAGACTTACGTGAATTATCTTCATTGTCTAAGACGTTTTGATGCTTATGATACTGGATTTGATGGATGTTTGTCATGCTTCTCCCCCAAATTTGAGATTTATCCATTTTCTCCTTGTCAATGTTGATTTGAGTGTTTCACGACGTCTGCCTAAAAAGTCAAATTTTAGATATTAAATATATGGAACAGAGGTTATTTAGCTCAAACATCTAATAACTAACTTAATTACTCAATGACCTAGGGGAAGACGAGATATGGATGATAATTCTTAAATAAACAGTAAAATAAACTAAATTATCATATAACTCGAAAACAAAATAAATAAAAGGGAAGAAAGCTTGGGTTGTCTCCCAAGAAGCTCTCATTTAACGTTATTAGCTTAACGTTGGCAATCTGTATCATGGAACTTTGAAAAAAAAAATTGACGCCTTGCTCATTTTGCTTCTTTTGATTTTTCTCCACTATTCATTATTTTTCCTCGACATTGCCCTTTTCAATGTAATAGGATTTTTCCTTTCCATCCAATTCAAATTCAACAACGTAGACTTCAACTTCCTCATCGAACTTAATCACAAAATTAATTTCTATACAATCAATGAATTTAGACGAATGTACATTGTTCATCTTCATTGATTTCTACTTCTTCATTCGATTTATCTGTGATCAAGTTGTCATTCACTTTAAGCTCCTCTACGATCGTTGAAATTTCTTCGGATTGATTGATCGATCGATCCGCATTCTAGATCCACGGAAAATAAGAATATTTCTTTTCAACTCTGTTAAGTGGACTATATTTCCGGCTTTTGAAGTCATTCCAGTAACTTCAATCTCCAATGCATATGTTTCGCTCTTCCAACTTGGCAGGTGTATTATAATACTTTACAATTATCCTCTCGTTCAACAGAAGATGACCATTTCCCACAAGTACGATGTCCTCATCCCAATCGACAGATACATTATCTCCCAAAGGCATATAGTCTTCATCAGATTTGTCAATTGCTTGTTTTCGACTTCTATTTATGAACCTTAGACGCTTTACCGTACGGGGGTCGGTGCGTGTATGCAAACAATGCTCTGTATAATGCATCCCATAGCAAAGTTGACAAAAGATATCTTCTACAAACACGTTTTTATCCATGTCGAGATTACTTATTGCAATTGTTCTGCTCTCTTACCAATGTTAGAATCATGCATATAGTATTTAATAGTACCTGAAAAAAAAATACCAAAGAGATCAGGGCAGGTAGCCAAAATTAACAAAATCAAAGAAAATCTAAATTAAAACAAAGGCTAGTTAGTAATAATATTAGTAAAAATCAAATAAAACAATTCCGGAAACGGCGCAAAAAACTTGTCAAACATTTTTTATAACGTGATTTATACTGCAAGTGTACGGTGTCAAGTTTTGTAATATAATAATGAAGTTAGAGTGTCGAACCCACGGGGATTATAATTCAAATTTCTACTAAGTACTATAATTATATAGTCTCTATTTTATCAAGATGAATGAATTTTATAATCAATGTTTTTAAACTAATATGGTGACGAATTCAACAAATAAATGCAAGCTAGAAGAATAATCAAGAGAGAAAGCCTAGGATTATGATTTCACCAAACTATCAAATGTGATTCTCAATTATATAATTATTTTTAGCCCCTATTTGAGCCAAATTTTTTGAAAATGAGAATGAAAAATATAGTCGTTATTAACCCTGAGGGGTAGCTCAATTGGTCAGGCCTTATGTTTGCTCCCCAATGGTCACCAGTTCGAGTCCCCTTAGGGCCACTGAGGTGAGAAACGGTTGTAAACTTCAGGGCCCCGTGGGATTAGTCGAGGTGCGCGCAAGTTGGCCCGGACATCCACGGTTATAAAAAAAAAAATATAGTCGTTATTAGGGCCCACACAAGAGATAGAAAATTTGAATTTAAATGCTGATGTGATGGATAACGGTCATATTTTTCATTTTAAAGATAAAAAAATATGGCTCAAACAAGGCCTTAATCAATTTTCCAAAGTTTATAAGCAAGAACACTAACGTAATTTTACTCTCTCTCAAGTGCTGAGTAAAAACTATTTCTATATTTCAATTCCAATATCTCTATTCCGAATTAAAATATAGAATTTATCAAGTTCGTAGTTCTTAAATGGAACATGCTTCAAAGGAATTATACTTTCGCTGGAAACCTATAATTTTTTATGTTGTGTTATTCTTATGATCACGCCTAAACTCCCATCTCTCAAGTGTCAGAATTGACTAGCATCAAATCATTCAATTAGTGGTCAATTAATTGAAAGTATTAAAATCATAACACAAATAAATACATGCAAAAAATCTAATAGAAATAACTAAAATTAATCAATCCATATTCTCACTTCTTTGCTACGATCAAACCTTAGATGACGAACTTAACTCATGATATAATCTATGAAAATACTAAAATTCATATAAAAAGTAGGGAAGAGAATAGAAAGATTAGGATGTAGATCTTCAATTTCTTCTCTTGTTTTTCTTTGTCTTGTTCTTGAATCTCTTGATGTTTTTCCTCCTTGCCTTCTTGAAGAATTGTGTTGAATTTCCCCTTGCTTCTTGAACCGTTCTCCCCCTTAGAATTAGGTCTTAAGGGTTGTATTTATAGTATTTTGAAGTCTTAGAGGGGTTGGAGTCTTGTTGGGCCAAGAAAAGAGTCCAAAAAAAATCAAAACCCTTTTTCTCGCCCAGCTGTGCCTCGGCACCACAATCGTGGTGTTGCGGCACCCAGTTGCTGCTGAAATTGTAGCACTGCAGTGCTCAGTTGCGTTTGAATTTCAGCAACGATGGCGCTGTGGCACCCAGTTTCGGATAGAAATTTAGCACTGCACGTCCTTTAGTGTTTTTATCATAACTTTTTATCCCAATGTCCAATTGAGGCAATTCAAGATGCGTTGGAAAGATAACTCAAAGGGCTACAACTTTGCTTCAAATATCATTTTCCACGTCGAACGTTTGCTATGACAAAAATGAGTCTCAATATGAGACTGAAAATCCAAAGCATAACTCTTTCGATTGGAAATTGATGTGTAATCATACTTTGCATATATTTCATCCCTTGATTTCTTTCTTCATTCAATTGACTTCTAGCACTCTTGAATCTTCATTGCAAGGTCCAACACAACTTTTGAATATTTGCACTTTAGTCTCCGAACTTTGGATCTCTTACAATTTAGCCATCTTCTCCAATTTTGCCAACTTTTGCTTATTTCCTTCAATTTAATCAACATGTATCACAACATCAAAACACACATTAAAACGCTCTAAAACTCGTAAAAATTAGTTAAATATCAAGTTTAGATGATGTGTAAAGTATGAGTGAAATATACTCATTAGTACATCTGCTCAAGCTTGGCTGCCTAACAGCAAACATGTTTATGCTCTTGCTCTGAGCTCGTGGTGTGAAATGTATGCTCACTTTGTTCAATATTTGCTCTGACCAACTCAAGTTGTGTTCGAATTCAAGTTGAAGGTCAACTTTCCAAGCAGCTTCTTTTGTACAAATTTATGATAGTGTATACAAATAACATTATAATCTTGTCACGCCTGCCACAAAGGAATGAAGTGACAACTGTAACCAAGAAAGAATGACCATAGATGTGAAATTTGAATGCAATTTTTCATTCTGTTTACTAGCGGTTTTGGAAAGATTTATGAGGACCATAGCTGATTTATGTTCTTAGTTTTTTATGCTTTGCATTTTTACCAGTTAAATTACCTTTGCCAGTTTGAATTAAACATTTTTATGGTGGGATTAGGGGTAAAAATATTTCATATTTCTTTTGCAATTATATGTTCTATTAATAATTCAATTTTGATGTCAGTGAGGATGGTAAGCCAGGGTATTTGACAACAGAGGCTCTTAACAAGAACTAGAATTGTAAGAGAAGGCGAAGAAGATAAAGGGGAGAGAACAGAGTGAAGGAAGAAGAGGGAAGAGAGAGGATAGTTTTTATTTAATAGTCAAAGTCTGTGTTACAATGTAAATCCTACTCTTACTTACAGTTGGAACTTCTAGGAAATAAGCAACACTACTAAGCCTCCGTTTTTCTAATTTATAAATCATTTATAAATGGTCAAACTTCATTTTCAACTCCATTCATTTCTATCTATTTATAAATTAAACCATTTATAAATTCTTCCCAAACGGAGGCTGAACTAAAAAGGTAAATGAAAGAAAATCTCTCAACATAATTGAATAATTTTCTTCATAAAATAAGTGTCCAATCTTGCTAAGTCTTCAAGGGATATCTAATTGGATCTCCATCAGTATTACTCTTTATGAATTGATAATTGTGATCCTTTTTCAATCTGATCTTCAGATGATATGCAGTTTTTTGCATAACTGTTGTTGGTCTTGAGAGAAATTATTCTTTCGCAGTTTGAAGAATGCTGTGTTTAGTTTTTCTGTTTGGGATGGGCTGTCCTTTTCTCGTTTACTCTTTAAGACCATTCGAGGATTTGAATTTTGTTTGGGTTGTCTGGTTTTCCTAAGTGCCATTGGTCTTTGGTGATATATTCTAATATAGGTCAATATGTTGAAGAAAACATAAGATGGAAGGTCGACCACAATCTATTGGAAGTATGTGCTGAGTAAATTTAATACCATCTATTGATGATAACCTTTTTATCTTTTCATCTTTAAAAGGGGATCAAAGTATTTCACCCCTCCCCCCATCTATTGATGGTGACCTTGTATTCCTTTCTCTGAAATACGAGGCATTACTCCCTCTCTTGCTCTTACCGACACACAGTTATTATCTGTCTACCCATGCATGTGCTGATGTGTGTACACATTGTGTCCTGCCTATTTGAATCATCCGTATTTCTTTGGCAGGCTTATCTTCAGAAGTTCTAGCTCTGCGATGAAATGGACTCAAAGAAATAAGTACTTCCACGTGCTTTCTAAGGGAGTGGAGCGAGATGGATGGAGATTTGTTCTTCTTGCCCGTTTCTCACCTGTACCATCCTACGTCATTAACTATGCATTGGCTGCAACAGAGGTTTCATTTCTTGCAGATTTTTTACTTCCAACAGCGATTGGGTGCCTACCCATGATCTTGCAGAATACTTCTATTGGAAGCCTTGCAAGTACTTCTGTAGCTTCAGTGTCTGGCTCGCATAGATCCCAGATCCGGTCATATGTCTTTCCTCTTCTTGGGTTCTTATCGAGCATTCTTATCTCTTTGAGAATCAAAAAATATTCCGCTGGCATCACTGTTTCTGAAACCTCTACTTCTGAGGACATACATGGCATTACTAATGATGTGGATTCAGCTCAAAAGTTGTCCTAGAGAAAAAAAGAAAAAGGTAAGGTCGACGTAAGGTCACAAAAAAACTAACTGTAGTCTATGAATCTGGCAATTGGAATTCTCAAGTACTCTATCTTGTGATATGGGAAGCAATGGTAAATTTTGCTTAGACTTTGGTTGTATTCAGTTGATCCTGTTCAACTCGTTATTTTCTCTCTTGCTCGAAGATTTCTTAAATTTTATAAAATAACATCAATCATCTCTCGTCTCAACACCTTTATAACATAATTCAAGTAACTATATGACGCAATCTTTGTTGCAATGACTACTTTTGGCTAGCATTGATTTTTTGAGGTAAACTATTTTGACATGTAAACCTTTTAGTCGTCCAAATTTTACAATTACCGAATATGTGCCCACATATATTCAGCAACGATATTGAAATATGTTTTTAGAGATGGCAACAAGATGGTCGGGGTTAGGCGGTCAAGGCTTTTTTCGTCATCTGTCCCGTTAACTGCCTTGATTATATTTTAAAATAATTGTAGTAGTGGTTCCAAGCATTTCGATGAAGCCCATGTTTGGGCTCTATTAAATTTGGGAACAATATATAAATTCTACATATTAAGATTACATTTCAAAATTAACAAACTT
>CAIGRF010194741.1:6119-25522 GCA_903798235.1 Fraxinus ornus | reverse complement strand
ATTTGGTCTAGCAACTAAATCTCAAACATGATTTCTTTCAAATTGATTTAGTTCTTGTTGCTTTGCTATTATCCAAAATTCATCAAACTCGGCTTCTATAAAGATTTTAGGTTCAATTTGTGAAATGAATGGATAACTACCAAGATGATTTCTAAGAGAGGTTCTAGTAGTGATACCTTTTGATGGATCGCCTATTATCAATTCCTTTGGATGAGATGGAACAAACTTCCATTCTTTTGGTAGTGGGGGATCATCTTGAACCTCGGCTGACTCTTCTTTACTTTCTTAAGCATTTGACTCCTTCGTTTGTTCTTCGTTAGACACTTCCTTGTTTTGATCTTGAATGTTCATTTATTCGAATGGAGCTTCCAAACCTACATAATCATCAACAAGACCTTTCTCACGACCAAGTGAGTTAGTTTCATCAAATGTGACATGCATGGATTCTTCAACGACTAGAGTTCTTTTGTTGAAAACTCTATAAGTTTTGCTAGTCGATAAATATCCTAGGAATATGCCAATATCGAGTTTTGAATCGAACTTTCCCAAGTTATCTTTTGTATCTAAAATAAAGCATTTGCAACCGAAAACTTTCAAGTAACTAATATTGGGAATTATATTTCTTCAGAACTCTTAGGGAGTTTTGATTTTTTTGCGACTAACTAAAACACTATTTACAATGTAACAAGCGGTATTAATAGCTTCGGCCCAAAAATATTTTGGTAAATTATTTTTCATTATGCATGGTTCTAACTATTTCTTGTAATGTACGATTCTTCCTTTTTACTACACCGTTTTGTTGAGGAGTTCTAGGAGCCAAGAAATTATGTTCGCGACCCTAGATGGTCCAAAAAGTCCATGTGAAGAAATTGCAAAGGTTTAGTAGTTGAACAGAATACTTTAGGTTTAAAGGAGCTTTTTACTTGTTTACGAAATTGACAAGCATCACAAATTTTATATTTTTCAAACTTCAAGTTTGGTAAGTTTTTGACAAAACAGTTTTTGGAAACTTTTGAGAGAAGGTCCATACTAACATGAACTAATCTCCTATACCACAACCAAGTATCTTCTTTCAAACTTAAAAGGCATTTTTCATAATTTCCAAATTCAATATTTATGATATAAACATCTTTACTACGGCTTCCTATGAACATCACCTTTTTTGATGTAACATCTTTAATAAGATATTTGAAAGAATCGAATTTAATATTGTAACCTTTATCACATAATTGACTAATGCTAAGAAAATTATATTTGAGGTTATCTACTAATAACACTTTTTCAATTTTAGGAGATGAGTGATTACTGATATCTCCGATTCCGATAATATTTCCTTTCGCATTATCCCGAATGTCACGTGACATCCATCATTTTCTTTGAAGTTTGATAGTAGTGTTGTATCTCCGGTCATATGTTATGAGTATCCACTATCCAAGAACCACTTCCTCTGTATCTTCCTTGATACCTATAAAACAAAATTTAATTCTTGATCTTTGATACCCATACAAGCTTGGGTCCTTGATAGTTAGTTTTAGTGGATTCTCGAATCCACTTGTTCTTTCTTTTGAAGTATAGTCTTTTCTTTTTTAGACAATTATAAGTAATGTGTCCTTCTTTGTTGCAAAAGCTACATGTAACATTTGATGAGAAAGTATTTGAAGTTTTAACAAATATATTTTCTAAAGATTTTTGTTTCAAAAATGGTTTATATACAATGCCTCCTTTATCAAAAAACACATTTTTGATTACCGAGCATAAATCAAAATTCTTCTTTCCTTGGGTGAATTTAAAAATAATTTTTGTCAAATCTTCTACCTTTTCCTTTAAAGAGCAATTTTCTTTGTACAATGAATCATAGTCAATATTTTCCTTTTTGATTTCCAAATTTTCTCCATTTCACTTTCTATTAATTTATGTTTCTTTTTAAGAAGAAAGTGACTAAGGGCGAGTTTTTCAAATTCTTCTAACATCTCATCATAAGAAGAAGATAAATCATCATGCGAGAGTTTTTCAATAGAGTTTACCTCATCATCGATTGCCATGAAGTACGTGTTGGCGATTTCTTCTTGACTTTCATCTTCATTGCGATCATCATCATCACTTTCATCACATGTCACTTGAAGTGTCTTCTTCTTGAAGATCTTCTTTTTGTTTGGGCACTCGATTCTCTTGTGACCGGGATTGTCACATTCATAACAAATGATTTTCTTACATCTTTCTTCGCTCTTTTCTTCCTTCTTTTGGAATTTTCGATTGTTTCTAAAACCTCTCCATTTTTTGACAAGAAGAACCAAGTCATCGAGCTCTTTATCGCTCACATTATTTTTTGTTCCTTCAACAAGTGCCGCTTTTAGAGCAATTTGGCGTTTAGGAGCTTCCTTCGATTCTTCTTTGCTTTTCCTTGTCTTCTCCCTGATTTCGACATTGTTAAGTTCGCAGGTCATCAAGGTTCCACAGAGTTCTTCCAAGGGATATGTATTCACATCCTTGGTATTCTCTATCAACATCCTCAAATGGCTCAAGTCCTCCGAAAGTGACCTAAGCATTTTGCTTACAAGTACACCATTAGTGAATTTATGATCAAATCCTTTTAGACCATTTACAATGTCAGTAAAACGAGTTATCATATCAACAATGGATTCATCTTGTTTCATAAAGAAATTTTCAAATTCTTTGACCAACATATTAATTTTTGTCTCTTTGACTTTACTAGTGCCAACATGAGTAACTTCAAGTGCATTTCAACTATCGTATGTGGATTCACAAGTGCTAAAGCACAATATAGCAAGTTCTTGGCTTTGGCATTTAAGGATAATTTTCTTTTCTCTTCTTCGTTGTACTCTTCTGTAGGTTTGGGATAGCTTGATCGGGGTTTACCGTATATCTTAATGGTCTTAGTAGGCTTATAAGTACCATACTCAACAACTAAATGTTGTAATCACTAGATTGAATATAAATCATCATCCTAGCCTTCCAATAATTATAGTGTGCCATCAAAGAAGGGGGGTCGATTTGTGGAGTGCCCCTCATGATTTTGAAACATTAGGTTAGTCATTACATAAGATTGTGAAATCTTTGAAAATGAGTACATCGCTCTGATACCAATTGAAAGCCCAAGAATATCTAACCAATAGGGGGTGAATTGGTTTCTAAAACTTTTTCGAGAAATTAACTTAAAATCAAGCGCGTGATAGCAAGATAAAATAAATTAAATATCAAACACGTACATGAAGACATTAAGTAAAGAGGGATGGAGAGTGTAAACGATATAATTATGAAGGTTCGATCCAACGCACTGATCTACATCATCCGTTACCAAGTTCTCCAGCACGAGTAAGGCCAATTTCACTATGTTGATTGACTTGTGGTACAATCCAACCATTTACAAAGCTTCAAGTGACTTACAAGTAAGGAGCATCGATCCTTTTACAACGTTGAATTTTTCGGGACCTCAACATGACCCACAATTCAAATAAGTTTACAAATAAAATCTTCTCTTCTTAATAAATAATGATTCCAAAGTTGAGTACCAGAAGAGAAGTAGGCTAACACTTTAATAGATAGCAATGAATGAGGCTCAAGTGTTAGGTGTGTTAATCTTTGATGTATGAAATGATTTTCAAGAATTAATTTGATCAAAGACTTTTCAATAGCAAAATAATTTGATAAATGATATGAGAATTTAATACAATGTTAGCTCAAATGAATATCAATTGAATGCTCAAAAGTTGTCTCCCAAATGGTAGGTGAGTTGGTATTTATAAAAGTGAAAAAATCAACTTTTCTGCCAAATCGGACAACCCATCCGGACGTCTTGTTCAGAATCGGACGACACAAAACTAGCTACTTGAAATTTGTCAGAATGGTTGAAAATTTGACCGTTCCTGGCGAACTGGACATCCAGTTCGCCATCTAGGCATCTGAATGACCAAAAAAATTTCTAGATCAAATGTTTTTTTGTTTGCAGCGAATTAAATCTTTTGCATGATATTTTTACTAGATGTTTCAAGGTAAGTAAGGTATAATAGTTTTCAAGATTAGGTTGAAAAACTTACCTTTGAAAAATAATTTTTATGCAAACATTTTTATGACGTGGATTTTTATCATGTATAAGAAATTCATCACTTGAGATTTAAATGTGTCATTACCAAGAATTAAAGTGCTTTACTTTTACAAACGAGCTAAAAGAAAACTAATTCCATTGTCTTCGATTAATTTTGGCGCGAGTGCTCGATTTGTTGTTTGATTTTGAAATGACGCAAAGTTTGTCTCCATGAGTGCTTAATCGATCTTCAACTTGAGCTTCCTTGATCTACAATCTTTTCGTCCAATAGTTTTATCTCAAATTTGGCAACATGTAACATTTTGAAGATTCGAATTAGAGAAAAATATAATTTGTTTGTTATAAGCAAAACATAAGATTTGACCATAGGTCAACAGGAACTGATAAAAGATTATGGTTGTAAGATTGATTATCACTAGGAAAGGCCAATGTAGTTGCTGATGCTCTCAGTAGGAAGGCATCTAGTTCAATGACACAAGCCAAAGCAATATGCTCTTCTTTGTTCAGTGAGTTAAGTTTCACATGTTCAATTATGAGTTACCAGTTCAGGAGCACTGTTTGCTAATTTCCAAGTGAGACCTACTTTGATTGACACAGTTAGAGAAGCTCATACCTAAGATCTAGTATTGAGTAAATTGAAAGAAGAGGTTAGTAATGGTAAGCACACATTATACCATTCGAGATTATGGAGCTTTAGTTATACGAAAGAGATTATACGTTCCAGATGATTCGAAATTGAAGAAAGAGACTTTAGAAGAGATAAATAGTTCAGCTTATGCAATGTACATAATACATAGCGAGTCTATCCAACTATCTACAAGTGATAAAAATGACATCCAAAAATGAACACGTGTCCTAAAATACTGGCTACATGCTCTATGAAATGAGTCATACTAGCTAACTCTATTGTGTAGCTCTGACTCAAGAATCAATGCTCGGCTCCAAAGATGCCTAGAAACTTAACTGCTACCTGATAAGAAAATCATGGGAAAATATATAAGTTGATATATTAACGAGTGGAGAAGTTCGAAAATTATTAGACTTTTTTATTTATACATTTTTATCGAAAATCGAGTTTACATCATTTATTGCTGAGAAAGTAAAGGTATTAAAGAAAATCTAAAGGCGGCTCAAGATAGACAGAAGAACAATGCAAACAGACGTAGAAGAAATCTTGAATTTGAAGTTGAGGATAGAGTTTTTCTGCAATTATCGCCATGGAAAGGTGTTCTCAGATTTGGTAAACGGGGAAAATTAAATCTGAGATATATTGGTTCATGACATTATTGAGACCATTGGTCCAATTGTTTATCGACTAGCTTTGCTAATAGAGTTGTCCAAAATTCATGATGTGTTTTATGTTTCTATACTTTGTAAGTATATTCCAAATCTGTCTCATTTTTGGAATCATAACCAATAGAGTTGAAAGAAAATCTTACTTATAAAGAAGAACCAGTTCACATATTGGACATAAAGGAATAAGTTATGCATAGTAAAACTATTCCATTAATTAAAGTTCTATAGAGGAATTATGCCATAGAAGAAGCAACATGGGAAAGTGAAAAACATATGCCGTCTTAGTATTCTCAACTTTTTGGTGCTTAGTTGAATTTCGAGAACGGAATTCTCTGAACGAGATGAGTTTTGTAATAACCAAATTTCAAATTAGTCAAAACCTATAATTCAAAGTCAAAATAGTCAAGCCAAAAAAAGAAAAAATGAAAATGAAAGCAAACAAATTGGAAGCGGTCAGGCGGAGTGACCTTTAATATTAATCCAAACTCATCTATTCAAACCCATTTTCATACAAACATAGATCCAGACAGAGAGAAAACGAGGCAGAGAGAAAGGAAAGAAGAAAAAGAAAAAGAGGAAGAGGAAGAGGAAGAAAAGAAAAATTAGAAAAGTTAGATGACGTAGTCGGAAAATAAGTAGTTTATATGGCTAAGCTCGAATTCTTCAATTTCGACGGGTAAGTAAAAAGTTACTAATTGAAAAATTATGTTAAATTTTAGGGTTGTTGAATTATCAGTTTAAATTCAATTTTATCGAGAGTGAACAATTACAATTGAATTTAGTATAATAGGCTATTTAATTAGGTTAAAGGAAAGAAAAAATAACTTGAGTAATTAAAGGAACTCGAGAAATTGCTCAAGTATAAAAAGATTAAGATTAGTATCACCTATTTACTTATTGAATTTACTTAAAATGGTTAATTATTAATTTAAACAATATATCATATTTCAAACGGTGATACGAATATTGAGACAGCCTACTTCAAAGTTGATTTCGTGTACATAGTTTCGTGAGTGGAAAAACTTAAATATTTTCAGATATTGATAATTGATTATATTATTACATTACGTACGATTACATAATTATTTGTTCAACTACATGATTATTATAAAATGTTCTCGTACTATGATACATGTGGAATTACAAAGATTGTATGTGGATTATTTGTGAATTAGAATTTGAGACATGTTTTATTGACTACTACTAGGGCATCGAGGCATGCGAGAGATGCAATTGCACTGGCCGCAAGTAAGACTTCTCAGGTAATCACAAGGGTAGATAGGGGATGTGTCTTTGGTGATCACAAGAGGATTGATCACTCGATTGTGCCGTTGTGATAGGGTGATTATTAGTACCTCAAGTGGGATACTTCTTAGGTCATCGTGGTACTGTTGGAAGTGGTACCTCTAGTGCTTACAAGAGGATGGTCCACCCGATTGTGATATTGTGATTATTAGCACCTCAGGTGAGATACTTCTTGGGTGATCGTGGATACCTCTTATGGTCTATTCAACTGTGTTCAATTGATTATTGATTACTGATGTTGATATTATGCAGAACTCTATTCTAAACATAGTAGGTGTGTCAAAGGTCCAGTAAAAATGAAAGTTTCAAATGGAAATATTCGAGTTTACATTGATGATTATATCATGACTATGAGATAATATTTTTCAATATTACAAGAATAATTCTTATCTTGATTATTATCTGATATTTTATTGTGAATTGTTAAGTGATGACTTAATTTTTGATAAGCATGTATAAATGAGAAAGTTTAATTATTTTCGAACTACAGAGAAACTATATTTTCCCACGATTTTCTTATAAATGAGAAAGCATCTCACATTTTCGCATGATTTTCTTATCAGGCAGTAGTTGAGATTCTGGGCAGCTTTTGGAGTTGAGCCTTTGATTTTTCGAATTAGAGCCACACATACATTGTTATTTAGTATGACTCATTACCTAGAACACGAAGTCATTGTTTTGGGATATGTTAATTTTTAGATGTCCCAATTGCATCATTTGTAGATAGCTATGAGGTTCACTATGTATTTTGCATCCATATGTACAGTTCATGTTGCTTTCATAGTAAAAGTTCGAGAATTCTACTCATCTCGATCATGATGTATTATTGTGATTATTGAAGGGAATCGTGGTTTAGAATTGATAGGATATTTGTACACACTTGATTATAGGCTGGTTAGTTCAATTTATAAGGGACATAATGCTGAAAATTCATTAAAAATAATTCATAATAGGTTGAACAGTGTAGTAATCTTGATGGTGGGTCCAACATATAGTCGGTATCTATTATCGACGCACGCCACTTTCCTGGTCCACTAGTGTTACTTGAGGCAGGGCACGGCAAGGCAAGGCGTGTCAATTTGGTATACTAGGATGTGATCATTTAACATACCTTAGAACAGTTTCTATCCATAAAA
The DNA here is from genome assembly GCA_903798235.1 of Fraxinus ornus. Taxonomy (NCBI): domain Eukaryota; kingdom Viridiplantae; phylum Streptophyta; class Magnoliopsida; order Lamiales; family Oleaceae; genus Fraxinus; species Fraxinus ornus. The sequence continues at coordinate 17,722 of CAIGRF010194741.1, read as the reverse complement.
CTAATATTGCAAGTATTATGAAATGTTGAGAACCATTTACGCCTTACGTAAGTCGAGGATTAACTTTTAACTCGGTGAAACAGTTCCGCCCAACAGTGCAATATTCCACATCAGATAGTAACCAAAAAATAAAAATAAAAAAAATGAACTCTACCATTATAGTTGTGGGCGCCTTATACATCTGAGGTCAGACTTATAAGCTTGCCCCATAAACTCACAACCAGGCAAAGGCCAGATTAATCGTCAAATTGGTGCATGTACCTAATTATCTCAACCGGAATGCAGAACAAGGAAGGTTAATTCTTACAACGAAGGAATAAATGATAATGGACATCACAAATGACCCACAACAATCGAAGCAATGCAGTTTCAACAATGCGCCAAAAGTACTGATCATATTAAAGAATTGTGTAGGAACATAATTGATGCTACAGAAATACACGAGGAAGACATGAGAAATTAGAAAAAGAATAATTTAAGAGATAGTTGTGCTCTCACAGTACTTTGAAAGTGCTGATCGAATCCAAGAAAGAGCAAACATAACATCAAATTTAGTTTAATCAACTTCGAGAAATTGAGTTTATCAACTCTAGAAGACGACAGTGTCTAGCATCGTTCCCAGTGTCTGAATAATGTTAGAAGACATCAAGTTTGAGACATGCTCCTCGAGGTGCTTCTTCGCGTCTTGCCTCCCCACATTAGCAATAGCTAACTTCTCTGGGGGCAATTCATCCTCCTCCTGAACTGCTTTATTGTATTTGATAGCTAGATTTAACATCTCCTGTGAATTTGAAGCCAAACAACATAAATTGCTTGAATGAGTACAATAGAGTGGAAAATAGATCATATTAGGATGAGTTAGGTGAATCTCTCAGAGAGAAGTAGTTCATAGATAAAGAAACAAGTTCCACTTACAGAAAAAAGCATGCACGTGAATCAAGGACTAACATTTACATGAAATCAACATCTTTATTAGGTCTTCTACAACTATGACGTACAATAAATGTCCATGTTTGATATTATGAGAAAATATTAAGCCCCTGTTAGGTTTAGCTAAAAATATTCTTAGTAGATTTTGATAAAAAGTTGATGAAATGTGTTCTTGAAAATGAGTTTGAGAAAAAATGAATTTTAGAATATGGAGGCAAAACAGGGGTTAAGGAATCCCTCACTGAAATTATACAGTCCATCCAGCCAAGGTAGTACAAAAAGGAGCTCAGGAAAATTTTGTAATAATTTTCTAAATATTATCATAGGGTAAAAATGCCAAGTAGAAAAAGACCATAGGATAAACTTAGAAAAGATCAAATAAAAAGGAAATTGGTTTTCAGCCACACAATCATCAAGTCCAGTCCCAAAAATGTCAGTTTTGGAACTAGGATAACCTCAAACAAGCCATTATCACTCTTATCTTTCAACTAACTATCACAAAACTAAATAGAAAAAGATGGGGTAAACTTAGAAAATGACCAAATAGAAAAGAAATTGCTTTCAGCCACAAAATCATCAAGTCCAGCCCCAAAAATGTCAGTTTTGGAACTAGGATAACGTCAAACAAGGCATTATCACTCTTATCTTTCAACTAACTATCACAAAACTAGATCCATTCTAATCATATTCTGGTGAATTTAAGACCAACATGGCACTCATTCTCACCCTAGAGAAGTTAGCTCTTGAATCCGAAAATATCAAGTATGCTGACTTTACTGACAGAAACATCTCCACTTCAGCATTGTTTGTCAAGACACAAGCAACAAAACATAAGCTGAAAAACACAAGATTTAAGGATTTTTCTTCATAAGCACTGAGCTTTTCCCAGCTGACCCTTTATTAAATGATTGGTGGGAGAGCTCATTCGGTTTTTAAAAGTTTCCTTCACCAAAACAGTATATCTAAGAATTTCCTGTTTCTTCCATTTTCCTAATTCATTATACTCATTGGCTATATTTTTTGTAATTCTTGCTCACACACTAGCATCCTGCACTTGCCCTTTGACTTTATGGTTAAGTTTCAAACACTAGGCCTCAAAACAAAAGAATGATCAGTGTAATTTTTACATGGTTTTTTCAACTGCTCAAATGATTATAGTTCAGTCCATCCTATTGCCATTATGCACTGATTGTGTAGCATAATATAGCTCAATATCTGCACTGAACACTGTTAATTTGTTTAGGCATGAAATATCCAGTGGTTCGAGGAAGCTTGCATCATTAAGCATAAACAGCGACATTAGCCAATAACAACCAGACAGACAAACCCAATAGCAACCAAAAAATGTCAGGCAACCTCAAAGGTACCTGAACTGTCTGCTCATTTGTTTTTGAATGGTCATCAAACCGCTGCAGGGTCAATCCATCTGTCCATTTCTTTTTGTGAAGATTTAGAAGCATCTTCTCTTCAAGTTCATTCTTCCTATAATTTATGGCTATGGAGTAATAATGCCTGTTCAAACCATGAATTAATGCCTGCAATATAGATAACCTCTTGAAATTAAAATCTCGAGACTAAATAACATTGAAATGAACATCATCAAGTTTTACTACATTGCAATTACTTGGATAGACGGCTTATTGAGGTGCCCCAGGTTAGATGTTGTCTGGCGTGGTTCTTGGCCAAGCATCATGGTTTGGGGGTTAATCAGACGAAAGGCATCAATTACCACCTTCCCTTTAACACTCTGAATCGGATCCACCACCACTGCAACAGCTCTTTGATTCAAAGCTTCAAAACTCTGCATAATTCAACAGATGGCAGAAGATGTGCATATTTAGATTTAAATAATAAAAAACCGACTCAATGGAACACAGCAAATAATACAAAAACAACTAGCAATGTTCTCATGTGCATTTGTTGTAAAATCAACTCATTATTCCGAATGAAGAGGTTCAACACCTAATGGGTGTCATAGTTAAACCCATGAAATTTACTGGTTGGTCAAATGACCTACCCTACCATGCTGTAAATCTGAAAACAAATAAGGTAAAATCATTGTGAAAGAGAGTCAATTTTGGCCTAGTAGGGCACACATCATAGGACCAAAAGCCTTAATTTTCAGTGTTAATGCTAGTCAATTTTCATCAGGTTTCGCCTATTAGATTTACACAAGGTTTTATGGATTTTACAAAGACAGATACAACAAAAAACTTCGTTGGAGAATTCCCTATTTATAGTGTTACGGATTCTGCAAAAGAATATCCCCCCTAAATACTAATTTCCTCATTGCTAAATGATTATATTTAAAATTGCTAACCCCTTTTGGCAATTAGCAAATAATTCTTATGTTGGGAAACCGACTGTTTCTCATGTACTGAATCTAGACAGGGTAATACAACGGGTTTTTATTTCCATCAACTTCCTCCTGACTACTTTTTATAGGTTCTAGCATTGTCAATCAAACTCGAAGAACTCTTCTCCAATTTCTTCAGCAAATGTGAGTAATTTGAATGTTTTAAATGTAACCTATAATTATATCAGAAACATCAATAGATTTCAAAACTACAGTGTCACGAGGGTTATTAATAAGAAAGTTGATCAAACTTTGGTTACTAAGATCATACCAACCACCACATTACACATCTTTTATCTCATCAACTATCTTCTCAACAATCATAAGATCCAAGTCCAAATATCACACTATATGGCAGTATAGACCTCTACCACATAAACCAATAAACTGACACATACTACTGGAGAGCTCGTGCCAAAATTGTAAGAAATTCCATTTTAATCAGTTACTTGAGGAACCCATAAATTACTGAATTATTTAACTGTTGTATGCCCGCAGATATGGATGGACGGTTGGATTAACTTATTTGTTAGATCTGAGTTATTTAAAAATCTTTTACTAATTAAGTTATCGTGGAGTGCAAGGAGAATTACATCGTTAACCATTCTCGATGTTATCAATTGTAGAACAGAAATAATTGGTCATATCAATTATGGAACCTAAATGACTGGATCAAATTTGGTCTTTCAATATTTGTTGGTCCCACTTTCCCATGTCCTTTCCCCCTTCTTGTAGAAGAGTAAGTATATAGATACGATCAACATATAACAAAAGACAAAATTTGATCTGATCATTTTTCTTTACAACTGATGATACGAACAAAAATAACCTTGCTGATCTAGTTCTCCAAGCAATTGAAAAAACTAAATTAGTACAAGTTTTCAAATACCAAGCTCAGACCTAGCAAATAAGTTTATTATCCTGATTCAGATCGAGCTATCAAAGAAATCTCATGCATGAGTACAATAGTTAATTAACTCATTAATTTAAGATATAATCAAGGATATCATATCATATGTTAAAATGCATTTAAATGGATCCTTTGATAGGAGACACTCTAATACGACGAACATCAAACTAAGCCTTATTCCTAATTAATTTGGAGTAGGCTACATAAATCATTATGCACCATTCTTGTTTGTTGTGAATAGACACTAATATTACAAAACTAGTCTAATACCAAGTAGAGAATTAACCTCTCTTTCCAATCAACTGTACAACGAATGTAGTATCTAATAATCAATATCAAAGGGGGTAATTGTTCATCTCAAGAGGTTGGTATTCCATTTCTATAGGCCCAGAACTTGTATTAGAACTGGCATCTTCAATCACTTCAAAAATCAATGTTGAACACAATGAAATTGCACAAGTGAGCAAAATTAACTGATACATACCGAATTATTGTTCTAAATATAAATTTATACATCCAGCTAAAATCCCAAAGTTTTTGGTAAACCTAATCTAGGAAATATATTATCATTATTATGTCTATATAGATCTCTATGAATGATGCTTTTTTGTGATGAATATGATGTAAAAGACTTGCTATCCTGTTTCTGCATTTTTGAGTGACTACTACACTTATCATGACAATTACTGAAAAATTGAGAATTCTGGTACCGATATGTGTGAATTTATATTTAAAATAATAATAAATTCTATTTCAATTTATTTTCCTCAATTCAATTTCCTAGTTTTTCAGCATCAATTTTTTTGAAGAGAAAAGATGTTGACTCCACTATTTTTAGTTCTGAATTATTTGGTCTAGAACCTTCAAGCGGGAAGATGTCAATCAACCACAATTTGTCTACTCAAGCGTGATTTCCATGAATGCATTTTAACATAAATCCTTTATATTATTTCTTCTTCAAGGAACCTACAATTAATGTCTAATTATATAAAATAAGTACTTCATCATCACTCATATTCATAATAAAATCCATCAATAGATCATCACAATCTTCCTGCAAAACTTGTTTTCTATCACCATGATAACAATTCACGCCTTCCATAGCTAACTCTCCTCATCAAACTTTTGCCTGCAAAATTTATCATGTCATGGTTCCTTTTTCAAATACTCAACAATCCCTTTTTTAACACTTCGGACACCTTAGGACATGGGTCTACATATTTATAGGTAACTGCTAGATGATCCTTTGTCCTCTTCACACCTCCTTTAAATTGTCAAAAAGCACACACTGGATGTATAATACAAGATTTCTTCTCACTTCCTGATTACATGACTTCCCATATTTCCATGCCGAACTTTTTAATTTGGTATTTCTCATCTTTCTTGTAAGGTGAATTGCTGAACACAAGAAGTTAAATTATGAAACAATGAGAAAACTAATCAGAAAACATGCAACTACCAAGGTTGGAGGCAGAGGTTAGTGGCAGACAAATTTAGGAGTCCTCGTGTTGTTTATGAACACAGTCTTGTGTTTACATAAGATATAAATAATTACCATCTCCAACCAAATGCAGAGAATCATAAATCCTAGCACCATGGAAAATCTCAGTCATTAGGTGATTATAAAAAATAATTAGTGTTTCTTTCTACCTCACATTGTTGTAAATGTTCAACTCTTAGGACCCAAAGTTATAATATGAGTAGCAGGATTTCCATTAGTTTCTAGATTTCCAAGTATTTATTTCCTTGCGCAATAGAATCATACAATCCAATGTAGTGAACACAAAAATCATGAAACATAACAAAATTTCACCAAAAGTTGTCAAGGATGGCACAGAAATGTGTTTTAGCAAAAGAAAGTGTCATTGAATATCTTTATAATATTCAATATATAAGAAGTAAAGCACTGAGTTCTATTACAAGTTACTATCGATCACATTTGCAAGTACATATAGCACATGATATCATCCAATGCCAATAAATAATCAACACGAGTAATGACCTGCTGAGTATTGATGTCAACACCAGAAAGCCAACATCCAAAACCAGGATGTGAATGATACCAACCAACCACCATCTCAGGTCTGCAAAATTGAGCAGAAAAACATTCTGAGTTTATCCATTAAGAAAGGAGAAAAGATATCATGCAGTGTCAGTCATAATAAAAAGAGAGTAGTAAGAAAATCCTCAAACAAGCACTCCAGGAGAATGTATCCAGATTCAAATAAGAGTTTCCAGGAACCTCAATAAAATAAACAAAACGAAAACAATTTCAAATCAAAGTGAAACTGATATAAATGAATGATCTAAATCAAAGCAAGCCATAGAAAAAATGGGCACACAGCTTCATATGATTTTAACATATGCAGGACAAAAACTGACATTTTAAATATCAAGTGAACTTCTCAATATTCATGCAAACGAGGGAAAAACCCTTTTAAAGATGTATGGAACTATTCATAAGGTATTTCACAAAATGATTAGATGAAGATAGGACTACGTATTACAAAAATAATTGCAGCTTCTCATAAGAGCTAGAGAGAGGCATTATGCCAAAAATAGAAAGAAATCATTCATATTAAGGAAATATGTTTCTGATGTTTGATTACATGAAGCTGTACTGAGTTAAACGGTTCCAAATAATGGATTTCAAAAATTATAAACACTGTATTTGTTTAAACTGAAGATGTTCATTTTCATGATAACATTAACAAATTGGAAGCAAGACTAGGCATCACAATACAGCATCTATAAGTGCTTTTAGTTTGTGTTACATGTTCATGTGTCTATAAGACTTGACTTTTACGTGGGTGTTTGGTTGTGGGAAACAGAGGCCTGGGATCAGAATTTAAAGGGCTGGAGTCTATCCTGGCGTTTGTTTGAGCCCACAGTGGGAATCAATAATTTCATGATTCCCTGAACTTAACCATCTGCAATGAGCAAAAATCAGAACGGAATGCACATGACCTCCTTACGTCCAACCAAGCATCCCAATTGGTGTGCATGACGGGCTTCCCTGTCGTCGGGATCACTACAATGGAAACTAACCTCCCAACCATTTTTCTTCTCTTTCACCACAGCCTCAAGAACAAAGCAACTCATTTACCTCACATACAAAGAAACCTGTACAATACGATGTAGCAAAAGCCTCCTCCACTTCCCACATAAATGATTACATGCGTACACATCAAATTCAAATATCTAGTTCAGCTATGAACTAGAACCAGATGGTTAAACGTCGAATATAAAAAACTACAATACAAAACCTTGCTGAAGGAATGAAACAAACAGCTTCTTTCAACATCTGAAGCTCATCTAGACTTCCATTAGACATCTGAATCTTGTCCAAACAACTCAACCGTACTCAATCATTCTCAAATGGGTTCAAGCTGGATTGAAGAATTATGGCAGAAAAATGAACTCAAAATGAGATAATTCCAATTTTGACTATGATTTGAACCAGATAATATTTTCTATTGATTATTTCAATCCATTTCATGGTCGAACCAAACTAGATTGGATATTTTTTATTCTTATTCCAACTCAAGGAATATGTCATTTTGACCTCAATATCCAATGGTAAAAAGTACGTCACCTAATTTTGTTATATTGGGATCTCTGTTGCTTTTCAATTTACTCCCTTGGCTTTTTAAATTAGCGATAACGTGAAACTTTCTTGAACTTGCACATACAAATATTTGGTGATAATATAATACGAGAAGGATACACGTTAGGAATTTGAAATGAAGAAGAGAATTTTCTTTTAAAGAGAGTTCCTCCAATTTATGTTCGACATTCTTTCTCTGTTTTCTTTCAGTGGGCACTGGGCAGGGTACCATACTTCATGATTCGAGAAAACAAACTTCAAAAAAACAATCTAAATTTGACGGTTCAGCCATTAATTATATGCATTTTCTTCTTTAGAAAGAAAAGCAATCACCACATGAGCATAAAATAATTCTGACTCCACATCTAGTCTTGTTTCCACCACCTTTGCAAATTATACAGTATTCACATTATTCGTATATAAACTTTCCCAAACAACCAGATTCAATTCAAATCGCAAAACAACCTACACTAATATCATGAAACCTTACCTGCCAGTTTGCTTGAGCATGTCAAGCATATTGGTCTGGAAAACATGATCCACGGCTTCCACACTAACCCCTGTCCCACTCTGCGGCATCGCAAAAACGTCCACCACGCGCACAGTGTACTCGTCCACGAATTCACCCAGCATCAGCCCCATCACTTCCATCGGCACTCCCGCCCTCCCTAAAATACCATACACACCACGAAATGTTAAAACCCTAGTTCCATCAACACACTAAAAAACCTACGCTACGCATACAAAATCAAAGAATAATTCATGTAAAAATTCAACTATATATGAAGCCCTAGATTTACCGTGTTTGAGCATTTTTAGTAGAGCGAGTGACGAGATGTAGACTTGTTCGGAGGTATCAAGGGTTGGAGAGTCCGGCGGCGGGTGGCCAAGAGCGCCGCCGGCGCCTGCGAACATTCGTTGTAGCCTTTCCATGCCGGACATCTAGAATTCCTTCTCAGTTTCTGGGCAGCTGATAGATCGGATTTCTTTGGAAACAAGCAGAAGGCGTATTATAAAATGTTGAGAAAATTGCACTCACGGTATCAAATCTTTTACTTTTTTGCAGACTTTGTCCAAATCTTTCATTTGTGCCACCTACGATACTAAATCTTTAAACAATTTGCACTCGGAGTCCAAATTGACAGAAACCGTTAATTTGACCATTAGTTGATCAATAATTAAATGTTTGACCAACTTATAAAGCGTAAATATATAATTTCACATTTTTCTTATGAAAAAAATTAAAATTAAAGAATTAAAAACCCCAAACACTGCTGTTCATCTTCTCCACCCCTTCCCTTTCCTCCCACTCTGTCGCCACCGCCATGACCCACCACCACCATTCACCACCACAACCTCCGCCATCATCCACCATTCAGGTATCCAATAAAAGTTACATCTTCAAAATACCGATTCTGAAACAAATCTACACCAAGAAATTTAAGGCCACACCCATGTCCAACAAGCTCTGCCTCTCCCAGGATGCCCGTTCAGCTTTCAGGTAATTTAGTCTTCAAGATTCTTTATGAAAAAAAAAAACCAATCAATCATTCCCTAATTAACTCAGAAACTATGCGGAAACTAAAACCTACAACCATTGGCAGATCAGTGATTCGATTTATGAACGCATAATCTGTGCATCGAAAAAATGGGGCTATTGAAGGACCCAATCGATCATTCCCTAATTAACTCAGAAAATATGCGAAAATTGAAACCTACGACCATTTGGCAGTGATTTTAGATCAATGATTCAATTTATGAACGCATAATTTGTGCATCGAAAAAATGGGGTTATTGAGTGATGAAGGATATTGGGATTACCTGAATGGTGGGTATTTTGAAGATGGAGCTTTTATTGGGTACCTGAATGGTGGATAATGGTGGAGGTTGTGGTGGTGAATGGTGGTGGTGGGTGATGGCAGCGACGGCAAAGGTGGGGGGAAAAGATGAACATTAATAGCTTGGGGTTTTTTAATTCTTCAATTTTAATTTTTTTTATATGAAAAATGTAAAGTTGCATTTTACCCTTTATAAATTGGTCAACAATTGGTCAGACATTTAATTATTGGTCAACTAACGGTTTTTGTCAATTTGGACTCCGGGTGCGAATTCTTAAAGGTTGGCACCGTGGGTGACACAAATGAAAAGTTTGGACAAAGTCTGCAAAAAAGTGAAATATTTTGTACCGTGACTGCAATTTTCCCTCAAATGTTTTGCGTTTATAACCTTAATACTTTTGGCTAACGTTACGCCTTCACTTATAGGCAAAAATTTGGGTATATTACCAACAAATATTTGGTGGTAAAAGCCATTTTCTTAAAGTGGAAATTACATGGAACAACAATTTTCAAGTCAACATTTTAAAAATCAGATTTAAAGTTTATTTTTACAAAAATCAAAACATAATTAAACATTAAAATATTAAGAATAATATTTTAAAACTAAATTAATCTATATACCCACCATATCCCCTAAACCCTATTATTTTCCTCCCTCCCTCCTCTCTCTACATCTCTAACTCCACTTTCTACAACGCCAACGAGACTCCAACTTAACAGAGCAGCGGCGTCGACGTCGGCATCACCCAGAGTAAAAAAATCTGAGCGACGGGTGTGGGATGGTGTTGATGCTATTTGCGGTAGTGGTGAGGTTTTCGTTGGTGGTATAAGTGGACATGAACTGTGGTGGTAGTAGACGATGGGGAAAGTGGTGGTGGTAGTTTGGGGATTTGGTGGTGGTGATGCTATTTGCAGTGGGGGTGAGGATTTTGGGGTAGTTTGAGGTCACCTAGCCTAAGCATCGCCGACGTTCAGATCGAATTCCTATCAAATTCCTCGATTGATGAAATCTGAATTACATCCTCTGCTGGAAACAATCAATTTACGGGTTGGAATTGGACCTAGAACTCGAAAGACCTTCTGAAGCAGCGTAGCCATGAATTTTCAGCGGTGCGTTAATATTTTTTTCAAGTTCAGCACTAAATTTTGGGAATTTGTTGGGTGGCATTTTGACTGTAGTGTAATAAAAAATTAGAAGTTGTGATCGTTAGTAGTGGTGGTGCGGTGGTTGAGCGTAGGTAATGGTTGTCGTGGTATTTTTAGATGATGGTTTGTTGTCGAGAGGTGGTGCTGGTGGTTCTGGTGACAGAGGTTCGATTGTCATGCTGTTGGTGGCAGTGATGAGGTAATGGCCACAAGTTTAGTTGTGGTCACATATTATTTAGTCGTTTGTGACCATTAAATTCACCAATAAACAAAAAGTGACCAATGAAAAATATAAAATGTGACCAAGAAATAATGTGACGTAAAAAAATTGTTTATTTGTGATCGATATTTTGACAATTTGTGACTGTCTATTAAGTTGTGACTTATAATATTTGTGATTTGTAACCGGTGAATAAATTGTGACGTATAATTTTTTTTATTTGTGACCGATGAACAAATTGTGATCCATAAGATTTCTGAATTGTGACTGTAAAATAATTTGTGACCTACAAAATTTCAAATTCGTGATCGTAAATTAATTTGTAACTTATAAAATTTTTGATTTGTGACCGATGAACAAATAGTGATATATAAAATTTTTGAATTGTGACCGTAAACAAACTTGTGACGTTTCAATTTTTTTATTTGTGACCTACAAATTTTTTGAATTTTGACTATAACATAATTTGTGACATGTAAAATTTGTGATTTGTGATCAATTATATAAAATTTGATACCAAATTATATGAAATTGTGATCTTAATATATTTAATTAAAAATATATATGTTTAATTAATTGATTTATAAATAAAATTT